>JACCIX010000716.1:95000-150750 GCA_025506515.1 Flaveria trinervia | reverse complement strand
TACCTAAGTTTGGTTGAAAAATATTCATGTTTTGATTAAATAATTGGTTTTGATTTCGTATATTTGTTTATTAATCTTAGAACTTGATTATTTCTCAACTAAATATGGACCCATGTATTATTTTATTCTTCAAAGTTATTGTCATGCTCGTGTATGTTTGAACTTGATTGATTGTGTGATATCTATATTAGGTTTGCATGTTAAAATTAATTAATTTGTGTTATTAATTTTATACTTTGATTAGAGATAATCTTAGAGGAATTGGTTGTGATTTGATGGTATTTTTGAATGTGCTACCTTATCTAAAACCTAGGGGTGATAGATATTGCTTAAAACCTCCTACACATTGCTTGTTATGTTTAGATATTACGAGAGCATGTTTTGCCTTTCATTCATGGTTTAGTGTTTTAGGGTATTTAATTAGATTTAATCAATTTTTCCTTTGTTTTAGGGTTATAAAATACAATCTTAAAGATATTATGGTAGAAAACCTAGTGGCGATCTTCTATTAGGCATTTTAATAAACCTATCTTATGCTTAACATGTGCCTTTGGTTTTTTTAGGAGTAACAACATACCTAGTTAACCCTAGATTCGTATATTTAGAGATAGTTGTATGAGTCATTGTCTTTATATCATTACATGCTAGTTGAATTTCTGCCTAGGTAGTTATTTCACATATTTGATCGTGTTCAAGTTTCCAAGTTTAAATTAATCTTTATTTGTCTATTTATTCCGTCGTGTTTAGATTAATTAATTTTAGTTAAATTGTTTATTTTCTTTACTAATATTAATTACTTAAAATAATTAAATTAATTAGGTTAGAAATTGATAGAGGTTTAGTAACGAACCCGCCAATCGTGTCTCTGAGGTTCGATATCCGGACTTCGATATCCGGACTTACCTAAACTTTACTATATTATGACCGGTACACTACCGTTTGTGTGAATTTTAGTTAGGAGTTTTCAATTTTTAAAACTAATTTGTGAATAACATTTTCCAAATAAAATAATATATTTTCACACATCAGGTTTTTGGCATTTTACATATTTGATCGTATTCATGTTTCCAATTTTAATTAATTTTTATTTGTTTATTTCTTCTGTCGTGTTTAGATTAATTAATTTTAGTTAAATTATTTATTTTGTTTATTAATATTAATTACTTAAAATAATTAATTTAATTTGGTTAGAAGTCGATAGAGGTTTAATAACGAAAACTGCCAAACGTTCTCTAAAGTTGATATCTGGACTTACCTAAACTTTATTATTTCACGACCGGTACACTTGCTGTTTGTGTGAAGTTTGGTTAGGAATTTTCAAATTTTAAAACTAAATTGTGAAAATAAAATCAAAATAAAATAATATATATTTTCACACATCAAGTTTTTTGCGCCGTTCTCAGGGACACTACTTTGGCGATTTTGAGAACAATCCGAGTCGACGATCTAGTCATTTGCGTTTATTTTTCATTTTTGAGTTTTGTTTATTTTTTCTAGAGTTAGTATGTAATTTAGGTTATTTTATTTTTCGTATTATCATTGTTATTATCTCACATATTATTTTGAGCACAATGTACAGACAATAGGTTAACGGTTACATAGAGCCTTGGTGCTAGGTTTGTGATAGACACCACCGGTCATATGAGTGTTGTTTACAAGACCGCTCCATACATTGGTTAAAGTAGATGCTGCATAGAAGAAAAGAGAAATAAAGGCAATGATCGGTCACATAGAATCTAAGCCTTACAAAAACCAAACTCGTAGGGTTTATGATTTAATGGGAAATTTTTTAGGTTATATAGACTCATTTGGAACTATGACAGAGCAAATCCCATAATCTTTGACAATAATGGATGATGTACAACAGTCATTTGACCCTTAGGTCGGTTCCAACTATGAGCCAAATATCAATGGAGAGTATCTATCTAGCCTTAGGTCGGTTCCATGTTGTATGTCACACTTGTTTTGTAATTATGACATGATGCAAGATTTAGTGGTAGATGATACACATACGGATGATTTTAGTGATGAGATGGAAGTGATTCTCTTGAGCCTCACTGAGGGGGAACTATGGGTCATGTTATTCCATCGTGGGAAGATGAGTTGGTGATAACTTAATGGATTAACCAACTACTACAAAAGGAAAATTTGACCCATTTGGTGATTTTGAGGAGTTAGAAGCACTATTATATAAAGAGCCAATTATAAGAATCAAAGAAGAACTACACCATGGGCCGAAGTGATTGTGGTGTTAGAGATGATTGACCCGCCACTTAAGAGTTGTGATAGCCAACCTATAGGAGAGGGTGACGGTGGATCACTACCCTAATCAAAAACACCACCGGAGAGGGCAAGAAAACATGTGAACCAAAGCGTGGTAAGAATGCAAAGATTGTCCATTAGTGAGCATGTAAGTATACCTTATTACAGAAATGATCGCGACCATCATTACATGCCTCAACTCAAGTTTGGTCCAAGTAAATTTAAATCTTGGTGGCCTGAATCGAGTATATATTTTAGACATTTGATGAGTTCTACCGATATATTCTTCACAACCAACGGAAAACAAAAGATATTAAATGGAAAAAATGGGAAGAGGATAAAGGAGAAGCCACCTGATTGAGAATACATATATAGTTCGAGTCTGGCTGATAACTCGTAAATAAACCAAGCGCTTCTGGGAGGCAACCGAGGTTTGATTTTATTTTTTTCTACATTTGGTTTACTTATTATTTTTAATTTTTCGTACAAGATGCTTTTGTGTTTGTCTTTGATTTCAGGTTATTGTTCAGAGCTAAATAACCATCTGCTTGAGATTCTTTGTCAAGTTAAAGTGTGAGGATGACATGCACATTTACAGTAAAACTTTTGTCATTGCACATTGCATTACATGGGAGTTTCAGTTTTCCCATTTCTTGCACTTTATTATCTTAATTGCTTATATCTATTTGCTTGAACATTAGGGATAATGTTTGATTTAGATGTAGGGATGGGGTTAGTTGGCAAATCTGAAACATTCTGCATTTTGTTTGATAATATTATAAAATTTTGATAAATCCCTGTAATTAAAAAAACAATAAAAAACAATTTATAAAAATTCCAAAAAAAGAAGAGAAAAAAAGGCACTGAGTATACTTATCCACGCATATAAACATGACTTGCACGAATCATGATTTGATGTTGATTAGCGCTAATTAGTTAAACTTAGAGCATGGTTAACTTTTCAAGCCACATGATTAAGTTAACTTAACAAGCGGTTTTCAAAATATAATGGTATAGATGTCTAATTAAGTTAGGTAAATAAAGAGATAATAAACATGCAATTGTCCATAACTTATACCCTGATTACCTCTGTTTTCATGTGAGATTAAGCCTTTTTAATTCTTGATTATTTGCATTTCACATGCATTTCTTTGTTTGAGCGTTTATATCACACGATCACATGCATTTTAGACCTTGTTTAGGTTATACACGTTGAGACCATAAACTTTGAACTTGTACAGAAGTGATAAAGGCACCTAGGATTTAGCCTTGTGTTTAGCCTGTGATTACCTTACCTGAATATTATCCACTAGTTAGCCATCTTGAGTGTTTATTTACTCTTCCTTTTGTGTTCACCCATGTTAAGCCTAACCATTATCTATTTAAGCCTTTTTTTGTTAACCTGTGTGTTTTAGAAAATCCAGCTAAGTTAGTGTTTAAATAGTGTGATTCAATTGTTACGTTCGATTAGTTAAAAAAAAGAGTGAAAAAATGGAAAAAAATAAAAAATAAAAAAAGTGAAAATTGACTCAAAAAAAATATCTATTAGTAATTCGTTTGTTAAGGGATTCAAGTTTGGCCCTTCGTTTTTGTTTATCATTTATGTATTATGTTCGTGTTTAGGCTAGCAAAGTCGGATTTCTCTAAACACCTTAGCCTTGTTTTCATCTTGTTTATTCCTACCTATCACCTTAGCCATGTTACAACCCATTTTAAAACCTACTTGCTTTGTGCAAAGTTTAATTGTTAGTTGGTGTAGATGTGATACCTTTACAAGCTTATCATAATGGCAGGTCGTGATGATATTAAGAGTACCACATATATAAACTAGTACATTTTTACTAGTCCACTAAATAAACCGAGAGGAGAAAATATTATGAGAAGTTGTGGATATCTATGTTTAAAGTCTTTAAATGAACTTAGCTTAGTTAGTATGTCTATTTTTCAAAATCGGTATCACGATGTTAAGTTGTAATTCTATTTATTGTGACTATATAGTGGATTATTTCTTAAGGGAAACTTGTCACACCCCCGCTTATAGCGGAAACACGAGGATGTAACGGACGGGATCATCATAACACATTGTTAATTAATAGGGATACAATAAATGATGAAAGTCAACGTGTCATGACGTCACCCGACACAAATGGATACTTGTGTCGTAGTTAGTCAATTCCACGACAAACATAGTCATACAAACCAATATGTATAAATCCTACAACCCAGGAACAAGTGAACATAAAGTGAGTAATAAATAAAAGTCAATGAAATTTGTCAAAGACATCCAAAGAGTTTAAATAATGCAATCCTAAGGTTGTCGCTAAGGCAGCATCCCTAGCTATCCTCATTGATTGTTACCTGAAAAGATATGCTCAAAAGGTCAGCATATTGTTGGTGAGTTCGCAGGTTTAAATAGTGAACAAAATTTGATGTTGTGTAATAGTTTAGTAGGACATGAGTGCATACAGTTATAAGCAAGTAATATCACATGTAACATAAGCATCACAACTAAACCTATGATGTACACACAGAACTTGTCGGAACATATTCACCCTAGGGCCCGTACCTGGCCATTGTCAGTCCCAACTAGTATACTAACAATCAAGGGTGGGGGTGTCAACCCAATAGTACTATCAATACCTGTCCATCGGCTCCAACACCGGAGTTAAATAGTTGTGAATAAAGAACCACACAGCTAACTCATGTATGTACCAGACATATACTTACAATACAGTAAACACAACAGTCCCAAAGATTTAATAAGTTCACAGCATAAAAAGGGTGAGCATACTTTTACCCCTAGTTTATAAATATTTAAAATGAAAACAGGGCCGCGAATCTCACCTCAAAATAGCAAATTTCCAAAGTGCTTAGTAAGAATGTCAAATCACTATAGAACACAAAACACCAAACAGATTACCGAAGGGCCAAGTTGACCTAGTTGGGTGTAGTCCTCGAAGTCCAGCCTTAATATCCATCATGGTCCTTATTTTGTCATTTATAAAAGTCACTTAATCATTTTAATTATTAAGCTTGTGTTCATTTGATTATTTAGGTTCAAACCTTTATTTTTAATTTCAATAAAATATTTCAGCATGATAACCTGATTGCGCACCAGTTTTGAATAAACTAGTTGGAGGTCGAAACGGTAATGAAAAGTTACGTAATAGGAGTGTAAGGCCCCGTTCCCGGGACGCTTACAGTTGGTTAATCATTGCACATAAAACATATACTTTACATTTAATCATTCATAAAACATTGCAGCGGAAACATAAAAATAACTTTTCGTATCATTACAAATGCTTTTGCAAGTTACTACAAGCATTCATTTCAAAACATCATTCGTTCGCATTACAATACAAAAACATTAACAGAAGAATGCCATTCAAAATGCCAAGTAGCTGCTCTGCGCCATCCTCAGCAATGCTCACCCGCCAACTGGAAAATGCATAAAAATCAGCGTTGCCGAGTGAGTTCTAGTTTTTAAAATAAAATATACTTTATCTTTCTTTTAAAATTGTTCTTTGAAAACGTAACAGGTTTAAAAAATGTGATCACACATCGTACGTACACATAGATCATATTTATTATCTTGATCATTGTTCGTTTCATACTTTTATTATCTTTTCGTTTTCATCTAGGTCCTGTCATGTGCTTAACCCCCCTCTAGAGCACCAAGAAATTTCATCTAGGGTTAAGCGACAAGGACCCCATACGTTTGGTCAATCACCAAGACTGAACCCCTGTGTGCATCCTCATGGGGTATATGTAAGGCCCCGTTCCTGAAACCTCACAGTTGGTCATTCATAGCATTAAATACATTAAACATTATAAATTTACAAGCTTAAGCAACAGAATTATTTTAACAAAAGCCATTCAATTCATTAAAAACACTGTTGTTGAGCAATACACTATTGTTTAACCGATTACAAAAGAATTGTTTAATTGCATTACAAAACAATAGCAATAACAAGTATGAATGGATGTTAGTTTTTCCCTGCCGAGTAGCTTCACCCTCGTGCCATCCTCAACAATGTTTACCTGCCAACTGAAAATGTATAAAAGTCAGTGTTACTGAGTGAGTTCTAGTTTTAAAAGTAATAAAATGCTTTCCGTAAGGTATACATATGAAAATACTCTTTTTATGAAATTTCATCTCTTTATACGTGAGCACGCATTAACTATACAACCAGATAATGCTTCTTCTCTTTACTGTATGCCTTGTTTATTCTGTACTCTTTTATCTTTATCTTTCACTATCTATGTGGACCATGAACAATACCCTAAACTATATGCGCGAGGAAACTGGTGCTGGGCCCTCTGGTCCCTCAATGGGCTCTGATTACTGTATACAAGGCCGGCCCAATCACCTAGGATACGCTGCAAAGGTCCGCCAATCTCAATTGACTAGCCCTGTGTGCATAATAGGGTAGCTAACCCACATCACAGTTGAGCTAACGACAAGATGGTCGTGCACCTTCTATAAGCTTGCAAGACTTGTTAACATTTTATTTAAGTTCCACTTCTCTTCTTCATTGCTCTTTCGCTTTATTATTATTAGTAATACTTTACGTTACAATAACAAACACACCACGTAAAGTCATACACTAATAGTAATAATAATAATAATACGGAACAATCATAAAACAATCATCATCATGCATAAAACTAAGCATTAATAAGCCCTAGTCAAACCTTGGTCAAAACCCTAATAGCACAGACTCCCAAAAATTTCATAATACATTCTAAGTGTTTAGGCGCACCAATACTATTTGGGCACATGAGCCCTGTTTGGGCACTTCATCACTATGCAGGCGCATCAGTCAACACTTAACCGCTTTAACACTTAGGCGCACGAACCATTCAGGCACATGAACTATTCGGCGTATGGTCCATTCGGACGCATGGACACTTAGGCGCATGGCCATTCGCACGCATGAACACTTAGGCGCATGGCCATCCGGACGCATGAACACTATCGGGGTGCATGGCCCGACACTTAGACGTCTGATTACAAATTCTAGGCGCATGAACCACTGTTCAGGCGCATGAGTTACACTTAAAACATTTCTAAGGCATTTCCAGGCGCATGCGCCTTATTTAGGCGCATGAACCTTCTGCTCAACATGTTCCTAGGATAATTTCAAACCCAAACATCAAGCCTATTTGTTCTAAGCTTACCAAGGCTATTCTAAACATGAACAACCTATAAGAATCTAAGAATCATCATCAAACATGCATAATACATACGGGTATACATACATAAACATTGTAAAATCGTTTAAATACATTTTCAGCCCCAAAGAGTTTAAAACAAGTAAAACCGGGGTCTAGAAACTCACCTGGTGCAACTTTGGGTGTATCTTCCTTCTAACCCGTATGCAAATGAGTTCAAACACCTAGAAACCCACCAAACACACACACACGAACACACACACAAACACATAAGCACATACCGAGACAAAACCCATTATAAACACTTAAAACCCATGAATTCTTACCTTGAATTCATCCTCTTCTTCTTCTTCTTCAAACCCGTAGGTTCTCTGCCCCCTCTCTCTCTTATCCGATTGCAAAAAGGTGATGTGAAGAGAGGGTGGGCGGCCATGCCCACCTTTACACTGACTTTTTGTACTTTTGTCCCCCTTTTACATTTTTAACCCCTCAACTTGGGTTAAATTGCATTTCCTACTTTTATTCTTCATTTCTTATCTTCTTTTAAAAGAAAAATCCAGGTGTTACAAGTCCACCCCCTTATTTAGATTTCGTCCCCGAAACCTGTTATTCCTCAAACACATGAGGGTAATGCTGCCTCATCTCCTCCTCAGTCTCCCATGTAGATTCGGACCCACTTCTATGCTTCCACTGCACGCGCACAAGAGGAACCACTTTATTTCTCAGCCTCTTCTCTTTTCTATCGATGATTGCCTCTGGTTGCTCCACATAATTGAGCCTTTCGTCTACTTCAATATCCTCCAGTGGAACAATCATGTCTTCATCAGCTAAGCACTTTCTCAGATGAGATACATAGAATGTCGGGTGAATTCCACTTAACTCATCTAGTAACTCCAATTTATAGGTCACCTCTCCTACTCAAGCACTGATTTGGAAAGGGCCTATATACCTTGGGCTCAACTTGCCCCGCTTCCTGAATCGGATAATACCCTTCCAAGGTGAGACCTTAACATAACCCGGTCACCCACCTGGAACTCAATCGGTTTGCATCGTTTATCAGCATACGACTTCTGTCTATCTTTGGTTGCCTTCATGAAGACTTTAATCTTCTCAAGCTTCTCAGTCGTAGCATTGATTACCTCGATGCTCCCCAATTCCTTCTGACTAATATCACCCCAACAAACGGGTGTTCTGCATCTCCTACCGTATAGCATCTCATATGGTGGCATACCAATGGTGGCATGATAACTGTTGTTGTATGAGAATTCAGCTAACGGTAAGTGGTCATTCCAACGTCCCCCAAAATCAATCACACATGCCCGAAGCATGTCTTCCAATGTCTGAATGGTCCTTTCTGACTGACCATCAGTTTGGGGATGATAAGCCGTGCTAATATGTAACCTCGTCCCCATGGCGTCATGGAATTTCTTCCAGAATTTGGATGTAAACTGGGTGTCACGTCAGATACAATAGACATCGGCACACCATGATGAGTTACAATTTCCTTGATGAATAGATCCGCCAACCTCTCAGATGAATATGTCTCGTGGATTGGTAGGAAGTGAGCACTCTTCGTCAAACGGTCAACTATCACCCATATGGCATCATACCCTTTCAGAGTACGTGGCAACTTCGTAATGAAATCCATGGTGATGTGCTCCCACTTCCATTCCGTATATCCAAAGGTTGAATCTTCCCATACGGCTTCTAATGATCGGCCTTCACCTGTAAGCAAGTAAGGCACTTACTCACATACCCCACCACATCGCGCTTCATACCCGGCCACCAATAATCTTTCTTCATATCTTGATACATTTTCGTGGCACCAGGATGAATGGAGTATTGAGTCTTTTGAGCTTCATCCATAATCTTCACCCGTAGATCCCTAAAACGAGGAATCCACACCCGTCCGTATCGCGTTTTAACACCAAGTGTGTTTTCACCCAATTCCCCAACGGACCTCTCATCCTTTCAGAGTTAAGGTGATCTCCTTTCAGTGCCTCATCTTGAAACTCTTTGACTTGCTTCATTACATCAGAGGTCATGATCAGTTGATATGCTTTCACCCGAATCGGCTCGGGCCTCTCTATTCGGCTAAGGGCATCAACTACCAGATTGGCCTTGCCCGGATGGTAGTGGATCTCACAATCATAATCTTTTATGAGCTCTAACCACCTTCTCTGCCTCATGTTCAAATCTTTTTGCTCGAAGAAGTACTTCAAGATTTTGTGGTGAATATGGTGCACTTCATCCCGTACAGATAGTGCCTCCAAATCTTTAGTGCAAAGGCCACGGCTGCTAGATCCAGGTCATGAGTAGGGTAATTGACCTCATGAACCTTCATTGTCAGGATGGATAGGCTATAACCTTCCCTCTCGGCATTAACACGCACCCTAACCCTGAGTAGGAAGCATAAGAATAAACCACTAAATCCTCGCTTCCTTTAGGTAATGATAAGACAGGAGCTTGAGTCAACCTTGCCTTTAACTCCTTGAATGCTTTCTCTTGAGCTTGACCCCATACAAACTTCCCATCTTTCCGGGTCAACTTGGTTAGTGTAGAAGCGATCTTGGAAAAGTCTTGAATGAATCTTCTATAGTAGCCCGCCAAACCCAAGAAACTACAAATTTTGGAAGGCGTCTTCGGTGACTTCCATTGCATAACCGCCTCACCTTTGCCGGGTCCACCATGATTCCGTCAGGATTCACCACATGACCCAAGAATTGAACTTCCCGTAACCAGAACGCGTACTTGGAGAATTTGGCATACAACTTCTCCCTTCTTAATGTCTCCAACACCTCCCAAATGTGACCGGCAAGCTCTTCTTCGCTCTTCGAGTAGATCAGGATATCATCAATAAACACAATCACTGATCTATCCAACATCGGCCGGCACACTCGATTCATTAAATCCATAAAGGCAGCTGGCACGTTAGTTAGACCAAAAGACATAACGAGGAACTCGTAGTGTCCATAACGCGTACGAAAAGCTGTCTTAGGAATGCCTTGTTCCTTCACCTTCAATTGATGATAGCCAGATCGTAGATCTATCCTCGAGAACCAACTGGCACCTTGGAGCTGGTCGAACAAGTCATCAATCCTTGGTAACATGTACCGATTCTTCACCGTCAACTTGTTCAACTCTCGATAGTCAATGCACATTCGTATACTTCCGTCCTTTTTCTTTACAAATAATACCGGAGCACCCCACGGAGAGATACTCGGTTGAATGAATCCCTTATCCAATAACTCCTGCAATTGGCTCATGAGTTCCTTCATATCAGTCGGAGCTAATCGATATGGTGCTTTGGCAACGGGTATCAAATCAATTTAGAACTCAATCTCGCGATCCGGTGGCACGCTGGGTAAGTTTTCCGGGAATACGTCCAGAAAGTCGCACACGACTGGTACCTAAGATAATTGTGGTACCGACGCATCCACATCTTTTACGTGTGCCAAGTAGGCACTACATCCACGTTTCATGCACTTCCCCGCCACCGCCATCAAAATCACCTTCAGGATCATAGTAACACTATCTCTATAAATCGTAACCAAACTCCCATCGGGCGCAACTAATCAAATCATCTTCTTGCGACATACGATGTTTGCTTCATAGATTGCTAACCAGTCCATCCCTAGTACTACATCAAATCCACCTAGGGGCATCACGTGTAACCTAGCAACAAACCTATGACCTTCTAGTTCTATAGCACAGTCCTCTATCACATCAGTAATTCTAGTGGACTTACCAATAGCAGTTTCTACATCGAATGGTTCACTGACATTTCTACTACTAATAGGCAACTTAGCATAAAAAGTAGTGGAAATAAAACTCCTACTAGCACCAGAATCAAACAATACAGAGGCACAAGTTTGGTTTACTAGAAACATAGCTGACACGACATCGGGATCAGCCCTGGCTTCCTCCCGGGTCATGGTGTAAGCTCTAGCACTTGCCCTCTGCCCTCGTTCCTCCGGCTTCTTCTTTGCTCCAGAGCTCTCCGCCCTTGGCTTCTTAGAGTCTCTATTTATATGACCCTTTCCGCCACAGTTATATCACCTCTTCACCCCACAATTCTTTGCCAGATGACCGGGCCTCCCACATTTAAAGCAGAGGTTTGATCCCCACCTACACTCACCAGTATTCCTTTTAGCACACTTACCACACTTCCTCGTCTCTACACCGGACGAAGGAAGCTACACGCCAGTCATCCGTCCTGGCAACCTTTTTGTTTAGAGTGTAACCCCCATGTTCAACCCGCTTTCCCTTCCAATTCTTGTCGCTGCTACTCTTCTTGTTCACTTCAATCACGGTCGTTTCCTTCACTGCCCTAAGTACCTCGGTCACCATAAACGGCAGAATCGTCTGCATGACTTGTTGAACTCCCTCGACAACAGCCTCTTTCAATGTGGTCCTTAGACTAGCACCATCATCACCGCCTTCTGGGTGATGGATCTCGGGCTCTTTGAGTGCCATTTCAGCAGCCCTAGCCATGCTTCTCGTGACACGCGGTCCAGCACCACGTCCACCACAACCTTCACCTGATGAAACATTCGAAGATCTACCACCGACAATCCTCTAACACGCTATAAGATTCAAATACTAACGCGGTCATTCAAGGGAGTAGCTCAGTTTACGTCAAGTATAGTAAGTCCCTAATTACAGTGGCCACTTTTGATTAGCCACTTACTTTACTCTTCATACCCCAAGCATTCCCTATCCTGACTACATCAGTATCTAAATCTACTAAAGGAACATAAATCACATAACATGCACACGTAATGCCAATTAACATTAAAGAAAATACCTGATGGCATGTAGCTACTCGGGCTAACATCCCTCCAGTTGTCCTATTTTCAGTTTAAGTTTAGTTTTTTTTTAAATTATTTAACCCAATTCTCTTAAACTTTGGCTCTGATACCAACTTGTAAGGCCCCGTTCCCGGAGACCTCACAGTTAGTCATTCATAGCATTAAATACATTAAACATTATAAATTTACAAGCTTAAGCAGTGGAATTATTTTAACAAAAGCCAGTCAGTTCATTAAAAACACTGTTGTTGAGCAATACACTATTGTTTAACCGATTACAAAAGAATTGTTTATTTGCATTACAAAACAACAACAATAACAAGTATGAATGGATGTTAGTTTTTCTCTGCCGAGTAGCTTCACCCTCGTGCCATCCTCAGCAATGTTTACCTCCCAACAGAAAATGTATAAAAGTCAGTGTTGCTGAGTGAGTTCTAGTTTTAAAAGTAATAAAATGTTTTCCATAAGGTATACATATGAAATTACTCTTTTTATGAAATTTCATCTCTTTATACGTGAGCACGCATTAACTATACAACCAGATAATGCTTCTTCTCTTTACTGTATACCTTGTTTATTCTGTACTCTTTTATCTTTATCTTTTACTGTCTATGTGGACCAATGAACAATACCCTAAACTATATGCACGGGGGAAACTGGTGTTGGGCCCTCTGGTCCCTCAACGGGCTCTGATTACTGTATACAAGGCCGGCCCAGTCACCTAGGGTACGCTGCAAAGGTCCGCCAATCTCAATTGACTGGCCCGTGTGCATAATAGGGTAGCTAACCCGCATCACAATTGAGCTAATGACAACATGGTTGTGCACCTCTTATAAGCTTGAAAGACTTGTTAATATTTTATTTAAGTTGCACTTCTCTTCTTCATTGCTCTTTCGCATTATTATTATTAGTAATACTTCACGTTACGATAATAATCACACCACGTAAAGTCATACACTAATAGTACTAATAATAATAATACGGAACAATCATTAAACAATCATCATCATGCATAAAACTAAGCATTAATAAGCCCTAGTCAAACCTTGGTCAAAACTCTAATAGCATAGACTCTCAAAAATTTCATAATAAATTCTAAGTGTTTATGCGCACCAATACTATTTGGGCGCATGAACCCTGTTTGGGCGCTTCATCACTATGCAGGCGCATCGGTCAACACTTAACCGATTTAACACTTAGGTGCATGAACCATTCAGGCGCATGAACTATTCGGGTGTATGGTCCATTCGGACGCATGGACACTTAGGCGCATGGCCATTCGGACGCATGAACACTTAGGCGCATGGCCATCCGGACGCATGAACACTATCGGGGTGCATGGCCCGACACTTAGACGTCCGATTACAAATTCTAGGCGCATGAACCACTGTTCAGGGGCATGAGTTACACTTAAAACATTTCTAAGGCATTTCCAGGCGCATGAGCCTTATTTAGGCGCATGAACCTTCTGCTCAACATGTTCCTAGGATATTTTCAAACCCAAACATCAAGCCTATTTGTTCTAAGCTTACCAAGGCTATTCTAAACATGAACAACCCATAAGCATCTAAGATTCATAATCAAACATGCATAATACATACGGGTATACATACATAAACATTGTAAAATCGTTTAAATACATTTTCAGCCCCAAGAGTTTAAAACAAGTAAAACCGGGGTCTAGAAACTCACCTGGTGCAACTTTGGGTGTATCTTCCTTCTAACCCATATGCAAATGAGTTCAAACACCTAGAAACCCACCAAACACACACACACGAACACACACACAAACACATAAGCACATAACCGAGAAAAAACCCATCATAAACACTTAAAACCCATGAATTCTTACCTTGAATTCATCCTCTTCTTCTTCTTCAAACCCGTAGGTTCTCTGCCCTCTCTCTCTCTCATCCGATTGTAAAAAGGTGATGTGAAGAGAGGGTGGGCGGCCATGCCCACCTTTACACTAACTTTTTGTACTTTTGTCCCCCTTTTATATTTTTAACCCCTCAACTTGGGTTAAATTGCATTTCCTACATTTATTCTTCATTTCTTATCTTTCATTTACAAGAAAAATCCGAGTGTTACATATATAACCCGCACACAGTTGAGCTGACAACCCCTCATTGGGTGTGAACCTCCATACATTTGCCTAATCACACGGATTAAGCCCCAGTGTGCATCCTCATGGGGTAGCTAACCCGTACACGGTTGAGCTAACACTTCACATTGAGTGTGAACCTCCATACATTTGCTTGCAAGCCTTTCTTACATTCGTTCATTCATTAATGCATGCATTCTTCATTTCGTTCCTTTTTCCATTATCTTCCACTTTATGTTACATAATACTTTCATTTCATTCATTAACATTTAACGTAAAGCCAAGGGAAAATAATCATACATAATAATAAGGAACATCAACATACACAGTCAACATCATCATACAGGGCATCATCATACATACATAACACACATCATACATACCATCATACATAAGCATCAATCATACATCATAACATGCCCATCATACCATCGTAACATACCATCATACATAACACACATCATACATACCATCATACCATCATACCATCTATGTCCAAGTCAAAGCCTACATTTCCACTTTTTCCCCAAAAAGTCAGAAAATATTCCAAGTGTTCATCCGCATTTCCTTTTTGTTCATCCGCATTTCTTTTTGTTCATCCGCATTTCTTTTTGTTCATCCGCATTTCTTTTTGTTCATCCGCATTTCTTTTTGTTCATCCGTATTTCTTTTTGTTCATCCGCATTCTTTTTGTACTTCGGCAGTTTTCTAAATTCAGGCGTATGAACTGCTGGTTAGGCGCATGAGCAGTCTAGGGCACACTTATCATCATAATTCGGTCCCCAAACACCATCTATCATGATCTAAGCTTAAATCCTATATTCTAATCCTTAGAAACATAACCATAACATCATCAAGCATGGACATGGATCAAAATCACACCATGCACACAACATACACACATTCAACATACGGGTATGAAACCCAAGTTTTATAAAAAGTTCAATCATGCATCTCTAGCCCCAAAATCAGTTAAAACATGTAAAAGAGGGGTTCCATAACTCACCTTTGCAGCTCTTAAGTATGGCTTCTCCCAAACTTGTTTGAAATTGAGTTCGACCGCCTAGAAACCCACTTGAATTCGACTTTTCAGCTCTTGTTTTTCAAAATCCGAATCTGCACTTACTCTTTTAAAAATCTGATGATTTGGGGTTGTAAGAAGAGGGTGGGCAACCATGTTCACTTTACACCCACTTTTCCAACCTTTTGTCCTTTTTGACACTTTTTACCCCTCAACTTGGGTAAAATATATTTTCTTTCTTTTCTTCACTTTATTCTTTCTTTCTTTCTTTCTTTAAGTTTAAAAATAACCGGGTGTTACAAGTCCACCCCCCTTAAATAGGTTTCGTCCTCAAAACCTATTATTCCTTGAACAAACTTGGGTAGTGCTGTCTCATTTCTTCTTCAGTCTCCCACGTCGACTCGGATCCCTTTCGGTGCCTTCACTGTACACGCATAAGAGGAACCACTTTATTTCTCAGCCTCTTCTCTTTTCGATAGATGATTGCCACCGGTTGCTCCACATAATTGATTCGTTTATCTACTTTAATATCCTGCAGTGGAACAATCATATCTCATCTGCTAAACACTTTCTCAGATGAGATACATGGAATGTCGGGTGAATTCCACTTAACACATCTGGTAGTTCCGGTCTATAGGCCACCTCTCCTACTCGAGAAACATTCGGAAAGGCCCTATATACCTTGGGCTCAACTTGCCCCGCTTCCTTAATCAGATGATACCCTTCCAAGGTGAGACCTTCAACATAACCCAGTCACCCACCTGGAACTCAATCGGTCTGCGTCGTTTATCAGTGTACGACTTATGTCTATCTTTGGCTGCCTTCATGAAGGCTTTGATCTTTTTAAGCTTCTCATTCATAGACTCTATTACGTCAACGCTCCCTAACTCTTTCTGACCAATGTCACCCCAACACACGGGTGTTTTGCATCTCCTACCGTATAGCATCTCATAAGGAGGCATGCCAATACTGGCATGATAACTGTTGTTATATGAGAAATCAGCTAACGGTAAGTGGTCATCCCAACTTCCTCCAAAATCAATAACACAAGCACGAAACATATCCTTCAACGTCTGAATGGTCCTTTCTGACTGACTATCTGTCTGAGGATGATAAGCCGTGCTGAAGTACAACCTCGTCCCCATAGTGTCATGAAATTTCTTCCAGAATTTAGATGTAAATCGGGTGTCACGATTAGACACAATAGACACAAGCACACCATGACAAGTTACAATCTCCTTGATGAATAGGTCCTCCAACCTCTCAGATGAATATGTCTCGCGGATCGGTAAGAAGTGAAAACTCTTCGTCAAACGGTCAACAATCACCCATATAACATCATACCCTTTCGGGGTACGCGGAAGCTTCATAATGAAATCCATGGTGATGTGCTCCCACTTCCATTCTGTATATCCAAAGGTTGAATCTTTCCATACGGCTTTTGATGCTCGGCCTTCACCTGTAGACAAGTAAGGCATTTACTCACATACTCCACCACATCACGTTCATACCTGGCCACCGATGATCTTTCTTCATGCCTTGATACATCTTTGTGGCACCAAGATGGATAGAGTATCGAGTCTTGTGAGCTTCATCCATAATCTTCATGCGTAGATTCCTAAAATGGGGAATCCACATCCGTCCAAATCGGATCCTAACACCAAGTGTGTTTTCACCCAATTCCCTAACCAGACCTCTCATTCTTTCTGAGTTAAGATGATCTTCCTTCAATGCCTCATCTTGAAACTCTTTAACTTGCTTCATCACGTCAGAGGTCATGATTAGCTGATACGCTTTCACCCGAATCAGCTCGGGCCTCTCTTTCTGACTAAGGGCGTCCGCCACCACGTTGGCTTTTCCCGGATGGTAATGGATCTCGCAGTCCTAGTTCTTTATAAGCTCCAACCATCGTCTTTGTCTCATGTTCAGGTCCTTCTGCTCAAAGAAGTACTTCAAGCTCTTGTGGTCAGTGAAGATGGTGCACTTCGTCCCGTAAAGATAATGCCTCCAAATCTTTAACGCAAAGACCACGGCTGTCAGCTCCAAGTCATGAGTAGGGTAATTGACCTCATGAACCTTCAACTGTCGGGATGCATAGGCTATAACCTTCCCTCTCTACATTAGTACACACCCCAACCCCGAGTAAGAAGCATTAGAATAAACCACTAGATCTTCACTCCCATCGGTAATGACAGAACTGGAGCTTGGGTCAACCTCGCCTTTAATTCCTCGAACGCCTTCTCTTGAGCTTGACCCCATAAAAACTTCACATCCTTCCAGGTTAACTTAGTTAGTGGAGAAGCAATATTAGAAAAGTCTTGGATGAATCTTCTGTAGTAGCCCGCCAGACCCAAGAAACTACGAATCTCGGATGGCGTCTTTGGAGACTTCCACTGCCTCACCGCCTCCACTTTTGTCGGGTCCACCATAATCCTGTCAGGATTCAACACGTGACCCAAGAATTGAACTTCGCGCAACCAAAACACGCACTTGGAGAATTTAGCATACAACTTCTCCCCCTTAACATCTCCAACACCTCCCGAATATGACTGGCATGTTCATTCTCGCACTTCGAATAAATCAGGATATCATCAATAACACAATCACCGATTTATCCAACATTGGCCGACACACTCGGTTCATCAAATCATGAAAGCAGCTGGCGCGTTGGTCAAACCAAAAGACATGACAAGAAACTCATAATGACCATAACGCGTGCGAAATGCTGTTTTTGGGATATCCTGCTCTTTCACCTTCAACTGATGGTAGCTAGATCGAAGGTCGATCCTTGAAAACCAACTAGCACCTTGAAGCTGATCGAACAAATCATCTATTCTCGGTAAGGGGTATCGGTTCTTCATTGTCAACTTGTTCAGCTCACGGTAGTCAATACACATCCTCATACTACCGTCTTTCTTCTTCATAAACAGGACTGGAGCACCCCAAGGAGAGATACTCGTCCTAATGAACCCCTTATCAAGCAGCTCTTGCAACTGCTCCATCAACTCTTTCATCTCGTCAGAGCCAACCGATACGGTGCCTTGGCAACAAGTTGCACACCCGGTATCAGATCAATCTGAAACTCAATCTCTCTATCAGGTGGCACTCCTGGTAAGTCTTCTAGGAACATGTCTGGATAGTGAAACACAACCAGAACATTGGATAGTTGTGGTGTTGGCGTATCTACATCCTTTACGTAGGCCAAGTAGGCACTACATCCATGCCTCATGCACTTTCCCGCCACCGCCATTGAGATTACCTTCAGACTTGTCGTGACCTGATCACCATAAACCGTTACCGAACTCCCGTCAGGCGCTGTCAATCGAATCATCTTCTTGCGACACACAATGTTCGCCTTGTAGTCTGCCAACCAATCCATCCCAAGAACCATATCGAAACCACCTAAGGTCATCACGAATGGCCTAACCGGAAACTTATGACCTTCTAATTCCACATCACAGTCTTCTATCATCTCAGAGATCCTGTAGACTTACCTATGGCAGTTTCTACATCAAAGGGCGCATCAACACTCCTACTACTAACAGGCAGTTTAGCACAAAAAGCAGCAGAAATAAAACTTTTACTGGCACCGGAATCAAATAACACCGAAGCTAAAGTTTGGTTTACTAGAAACATAACAGACACAACATTAGGGTCCGTCTTAGCCTCCTCCTGTGTCATCGTGAATGCCCTGGCACTCGCCCTTGGTCCTTCACCTCCAGTTTTCTTCACCCTAGAACCCTCAGCCCTCGGCTTCTTGTAATCCGTAGTCATATGACCACTTTCCACACAGTTGAAACACCTCATACCCCCACAGTCTCTAGCCATATGACCGGGCTTCCCACACTTAAAACAGATGTTTGATCCCCACTTACATTCCCCCGAATGCTCTTTCCCACATTTGCCACACCTCTTCGATCCTACCCCTGACGCGACCACACGACGGTCATCCACCCGTGCCTTCTTGTTACCCGTCAAGGCACCACCCCGACCAAACCTCTTCCCGTTCCAACTCCGATCACCACCGCACTTCTTGCTTGCCTCAACCACCACCACCGCTCGCTCATCATACAATCTTCCTACTAAATCAACTGTCGACCTAAACATGCTCGATCGGGCAGCGATCATGTGCCTACGGATATCCGCTGGCAAACCCTAAATTACCTCTTGATTTTTCGTGACAAGGGTGTCACTTGGTCCGGCACCAGACATGCCATCTCATTGAATTTGGTGGTGTACTGTTGGTGTGTCATTGTTCCACCTCTAGCTGCAGGAATTCTCTCTCAACCTTGTCCATTTCCCGGTGAGGACAGAACTCCTCAATCACCAACTTTTTTAGTTTGACCATCTCATTCTCCCAATGGCCCTGCTGCCCTCAGCTTGGACAATATTGTCCCACCAACATAGAGCTGAGTCCACAAATGAGTAGGTAGTGAACTTCACCTTCTGGTCCTTTTAGCACTCACTAATATCAAGAACAGCCTCCATTTCCCTCACCCACTAGTGAGCAGCAGCAGCAGTGTCGTTACCATCAAAAGTAGGGGGCTTGCATCTCATAAATGCCCCGTAGTTACAGCCTTGTGACGCCTCCGACGCATGCTCTTCCTCTTCCTCTTCCTCGTCATCAGTTAGAACCGTTTCAGGCTCTGGGTGTTCCCGTTCTCCCGAGGACCTATTCCTCTCTTTCCTTTCCCCTTCCTATATTGCCTTGATAACTTGGTCACCAAGATTGTCTGCATGACCTGATGCACCTCTTCAACCACTGCCTCTTTCACCGAGGCCCTCAGATTTGCACTCTCATCACCACCCTCCGGATGAGGGGTCTCGGGTTCCTCACGAACCACTTTCTCAACTCTGGGTCTCCCTCTCTTGGGTCGCGGTTCAGCACCGTGACCTCCATCCCATGAAGCTTTCAAATATCTACCACCGGCCATTCACACGTACACTGAAATATTCAAACACCAACACAGTCATTCTAGGGAATAGCTCAGTTTATGTCAAGTATAGTAAGTCCCTAATTACAGTGGCCAGTTGTGATTAGCCACTTACTTTACTCTTCATACCCCAAGCATTACCTGTCCTGAATATATAAGTATCTAAATCTACATACAACACATAACCACATACCATGCGCACATAATACCGGTTAACATTAAAGAAAATACTTGATGGCACGCAACTACTCACATTGGCATCCCATTCCTTTCCGTCCCATTCTCAGTTTAAGTTAAGGTTTATTTTGAAAATTTACCCATTTCACTTTAACTTTGGCTCTGATACCAACTTGTAAGGCCCCGTTCCCGGGATGCTTACAGCTGGTAAATCATCGCACATAAAACATATACTTTACATTTAATCATTCATAAAACATTGCAGCGGAAACATAAAAATAACTTTTCCTATCATTACAAATGCTTTTCCAAGTTAATACAAGTGTTCATTTCAAAACATTATTCGTTCGCATTACAATTCAAAAACATTAACAAAAGAATGCCATTCAAAATGCAAAGTAGCTGCTCCGCGCCATCCTCAGCAATGCTCACCTGCCAACTAGGAAATGCATAAAAATCAGCGTTGCTGAATGAGTTCTAGTTTTTAAAATAAAATATACTTTATCTTTCTTTCAAAATTGTTTTTTGAAAACGTAACAGGTTTAAAAAAATATGATCACACATCGTACGTACACATAGATAATATTTATTATCTTCATCATCGTTCGTTTCGTACTTTTATTATCTTCTCGTTTTTATCTACGTCCTGTCATGTGCTTAACCCCCCTCTAGAGCACCAAGCAATTTCATCTAGGGTTAAGCGACAAGGACCCCATGTTTGGTCAATCACCAAGACTGAACCCCTGTGTGCATCCTCATGGGGTATATAACCCGCACATAGTTGAGCTGACAACCCCTTATTGGTGTGAACCTCCATACTTTTCTACTCACACGGATTAAGCCCCAGTGTGCATTCTCATGGGGTAGCTAACCCGCACACTGTTGAGCTAATACTCCGCATTGAGTGTGAACCACCATACATTTGCTTGCAAGCCTTTCTTACATTCGTTCATTCATTAATGCATGTATTCTTCATTTCGTTCCTCTTTTCATTATATTCCATTTTATGTTACATAATACTTCATTTCATTCATTGACATTCAACGTAAAGCCAAGGGAAAATAATCATACATAATAATAAGGAACATCAACATACACAGTCAACATCATCATACAGGGCATCATCATACATACATAACACACATCATGCATACCATCATACATAAGCATCAATCATACATCGTAACATGCCCATCATACCATCTATGACCTCAAAAAGTCAACTTACATAGCCCCTGGGAACCTCCCAAGTCAAAGCCTACATTTCCACTTTTTCCCCAAAAAGTCAGAAAATATTCTAAGTGTTCATCCGCATTTCCTTTTGTTCATGTGCATTTCTTTTTATTCATCCGCATTTCTTTTTGTTCATCCGCATTTCTTTTTGTTCATCCGCATTTCTTTTTGTTCATAAGCATTTCCTTTTTGTTCATAAGCATTTTTTTGTTCATAAGCATCTCTTTTTGTTCATAAGCATCTCTTTTTGTTAATAAGCATCTCTTTTTGTTCATAAGCATTTCTTTTTGTTCATAAGCATTTCTCTTTGTTCATAAGCATTTCTCTTTGTTCATAAGCATTTCTTTTTGTTCATAAGCATTTCTTTTTGTTCATCCGCATTTCTTTTTGTACTTAGGCAGTTTTCTAAATTCAGGTGTATGAACTACTGTTTGGGCGCATGAACAGTCTAGGGCACACTTATCATCATAATTCGGTCCCCAAACACCATCTATCATGCTCTAAGCTTAAATCCTATATTCTAAGCCTTAGAAACACAACCATAACATCATCAAGCATGAACATAGATCAAAATCACACCATGCACACAACATACACACATTCAACATACGGGTATGAGACACAAGTTTTATAAAAAGTTCAATCATGCATCTCCAGCCCTAAAATCAGTTAAAACATGTAAAAGAGGGGTTCCAGAACTTACCTTTGCAACTCTTAAGTATGGCTTCTCCCAAACTTGTTTGCAATTGAGTTTGACCGCCTAGAAACCCACTTGAATTCGACTTTTCAGCTCTTGTTCTTCAAAATCCAAATGTGCACTTTCTCTTTCTAAAAATCTGATGATTTGGGGTTGTAAGAAGAGAGTGGGCAGCCATGTCCACTTTACACCCACTTTTCTAAACTTTTGTCCTTTTTGACACTTTTTACCCCTCAACTTGGGTAAAATATCTTTTCTTTCTTTTTCTTCACTTTAATATTTCTTTCTTTCTTTCTTTAAGTTGAAAAATAACCGAGTGTTACAAGGAGTCATTAGAAAAATGAAAATTTAAATTAAAGTGCAGAAAAATAATAAACTCAATTTGATAAAATATGAAAAAGATATGACTCGACAAACACAGACCAACCTGCTGCCTAGATTCGTCACTTTTGACCTTCAGTTTTTATGACCTCAATACGACCTGCACAAATGACCCGTTTTTCTAACAGCAAACTGTCCAAATTCTCAGCATTGTCTATTGGATTCAAAAACTCGGTTTTCGACCTTCATTGACCCGAAACCCAAGAACGTTTAATCTAAGACCCCAAAGATGGCCATCAAGTCCAGATTTCATGAGGTTAGAATCCCAACTCAAAGATCAATGAACAATCAAGAACAAAGACACTAGGGATTTACCGATCAGTGGCTCCAACACTTGAACGCCAAGATATTCCAAGAGTTATCATCCCAAAAACAAAAATAAAGAAGAACAAGTGAAGAATATAGTATAGGATGATGAATTTCATCAAATAAAATGATAAAGTAAAGATAATATCAATTTGTTTCTTACCGAAGAATAATTGGATGAATAATTCGGATTAATACTTGTTCTTGAATGAAGCAATACACCAAATTGATGGTTTGTTGAATAAGCATGATGATTTTCGATGGATTAGATGAAGAACAAGGAGAAATTGTTGTGGTGGCTAGGGTTTCCAAGGAGGAGGTGGATTAGGGTTGCAAAAGTTAGAAAACAAGGGGAAGGCCTCTTGTTGATTTTGGCTGATTAAAGGGAGGGGCAAGGGCCAAGGGCCCTTGGCCCCTCACGTCCATTCTCGTGTCATCTCATTTCTTGTGCTGTTCAATTTTTACGTTTTTAAATTCCGCGCGTTAAGATCATTCTAACGAGCTATTATATGCCATAAAAATCAGATAATTTATATTTTTGAACTAATTCAAGTTTATTACTAGACTTTAGGAAAAGTCATGAATTGATGATTACTTGGGACAGAAAATTTTGCTGTCTTGATTAGTCTAATGCACAAGACCTTGTTTGATGTAAGCCCAAGCCATCTTGATGGCCAAAACCCTAGGCCCATTAATTTAAAATTTGATTAACATCAAAATAAACAATCAATTAAGATCAAGCCCAAATATAACAAAATCAAAGTCAAAAATCAAAGTTAAAGATCAACACACTAGTTTTGGTGACAGATGTCACAGAACTAGAGGCATAATATTGGTTTTACATTAGTATTTAAACGTGTTGACGTTAAATATGTCGTGAGATGAGTTTTGCTTAGGGACAAGCAAAGTTTAAGTGTGGGAATATTTGATGTGGTCAAAATAATATATGAATTATACAAATGTCTCCTACACTTTTTGAATAGTTTTTGGTCACTTATTATTATATATTACGTCTAATTTATTTATATTTGGATTTAGTAAGTTTTAAGAGTTAACGAGTAAAAATAAGGCATTTAAAGTAAATTAAATTAATTGATTAAATATAATTGTTATCCATTATTTTTGTTAACTAATGATTCAAATCTAAATTTTTAAGAAAAGTTTACGTGGTCAAGTGTAAATGGAAGTCCTTAACTGAAAATTAATATGTATTAAATATTGAATTTAAAAGTCAAATTTAAGGGTAAAAAAATAGATTTACAGCCCATTTGACTAAACGGTAAGACCACGATGAACTTTCTTGGACAAGTTATTTTTTTGGAATTAAAAAGATGTCATAAACAAATCAGCTTATGAAAGATTAGAATGGTAGTAAGGAAATAAAAAGGGACACACTGAAAAGAAAAAATAAAACCTATTCATGTTTTCGAACATTAAGAGGAACTAACTTTTTAATACTACCTAGGTTTGGTTAAACACTATTCATGTTTTGACTAAATAATTAGTTTTGATTTCGTGTATTTATTTTTTAATCTTAGAACTTGATTAATTTCTCAATTAAAGATGGACCCGTGTATTGTTTTATTCTTAAAAGTTATTCCATGCTCGTGTATGTTTGATTTTGATGATTGTGTGACATCTAGATTAGGTTTGCACGTTAAAATAATTACTTTGGGTTTCTAATTTGTACTTTGATTAGAGATAATCTTTGGAGAATTGGTTGTGATTTGATGATATTTCTCAATGTGCTACTTATCTAAAACCTAGGGGTGATTAATATTGCTTAAAACCTCCTACCCATTGCTTGTTAGGTTTAGATTTCGCAAGAGCGTGTTTTGCCTTTTATTCGTGGTCTTAGTGTTTTTGGGTATTTAATTGGATTTAATCAAGGTTTCCTTTGTTTTAGGTTAGAAATATAATCTTAAAGACATTGTGGTAGA
The DNA here is from genome assembly GCA_025506515.1 of Flaveria trinervia. NCBI lineage: Eukaryota > Viridiplantae > Streptophyta > Magnoliopsida > Asterales > Asteraceae > Flaveria > Flaveria trinervia. The sequence continues at coordinate 125,709 of JACCIX010000716.1, read as the reverse complement.
AAACCTAGGGGCGATCTTTCATTAAACATTTTAATAAACCTATCTTATGCTTAACACGTGTCTTTGGTTTTCTTAGGGAGTAGCAACATACCTAGTTAACCCTACATTCGTATTTTCAGAGATAGTTATACGATTCATTGCCTTTATGTCATTGCATGTTAGTTGGATTTCTACCTAGGTAATTATTTCACATATTTGATTGTATTCAAGTTTCCAAGTTTAAATTAATCTTTATTTCTTTATTTCTTCCGTCGTGTTTAGATTAATTAATTTTAGTTAAATTTTTTATTTTGTTTATTAATATTAATTACTTAAAATAATTAAATTAATTAGGTTAGAAGGTGATAGAGGTTTAGTAACGAAAGCCGTGTTAAATGTGTCTCTAGGGTTCGATATCCGGACTTACCTAAACTTTACTATATCACGACCGGTACACTTGCCGTTTATATAAAGTTTAGCTAGGAATTTTTAAGTTTTAAATCTAATTTGTGAAAAACATGTTCAAAATAAAATAATATATATTTTCACAGATCAAATTAGATATGACATTATGTAATCCACACTTAGACTTAGAGAGCTCAACCCTCATCAGGTATGAAACAAAGCACTTTTACCCAACTTATTAACCTGACATATATTTATAACCAGATCTCATGTTTAGATCAATGAGAGAATCATCATTGAATGAATTATGCTCATTGGCATCTTTTTGCATAAGGTGAGATAACCAGATATGTAATGACTTACAACAAAGGATACCTCGTCACTTCAGGTCTATGATGACTCATAACATATAAGTGAAAGGATGCTTTAAACAAATCTCATGGTTATTCTTATAATCACCAGGTGTGAGTTTATGATTTTACAAGCAATCAATTAGATAAGTCAACGCTACTCATTAGTACTAATTTTGGATTTTCATTATATATTTGTCTTTTCTATTTCTACAATTTTCTAATTTTTTATTTTCTTTTTCTTTTTCTTTTGAGCGCGCGCACACACACAGTTTCTCTTTTATTTTTCTTTTTCAGCTAGGGTAGTATTATTTATTTTTATAATTCAAAACTAGTTTTCAAGCATGGTTAATAAGTCCATTGACCTGACCAAATACTCAAAACGACCTGGTAAAAAGGTTTTTGTAAATAGGTGAGACAATTGTTTTTCAGTTGAGATTTAAATAAAAATGATTAAAAAAATTTTGAGTTATCTCTGAGAACATGATATTGAATTTTGATATGCTTTGTTTTTTAGTGTTGGACAGGATTAGCTATAATAAACATAGCAACAATGTTATCAATGTAAATAGGAGTTTTCAAAAAATTGAACTTGTAATCCAACATTTGATTGTGTAACCAAAGAATTTTAGAACATTCTGTTGAAACAGCTATGTACTCAGCTTTTGTGATTCAAACGAAGACATTTGTTTGTTTCATACATTGGCACGAGACTAATCTAGGACCCAAAAACTGGAAACCACCCATTTTAGATTTACGATCTTAGCAACATCCCCCATAATCACTATCTGTATATCTATGTAACTCAAAGTTTCCTTTATAAGGATACCACAACCTTAGAGCTTGTTTTCCTTTCAGATATCTGAATATTCGTTTGGTCGTGATAAGGTGACATTCCTTCGAGTCAGATTAGTACCTAGCACAGACACAAACAACATACATTATATCAGGTCTAGATGTATTAAGATACATCAAAGAACTAATCATAGATCTGTATAGAGTTTGGTCAACTGATTTCGTTTATCTTTCACAAGTAATGTACGATTCCACACAAAACATGCATTGGATATGAATTCATCCCAGAAAGTGATTGGGATTTTTGCATCTGCTAACATGGAATGTACGACCTCAATCAAAGTTCTGTTTTTCCTTTCATCAAATTCATTTTGTTGTGGAGTTCTAAGAGCACTAAACTAACAAGCAATTCCTTTATCAACATTGGCATTTTTAAATTCAGTTCCATTATCATTTCTAATTATTTTCACTTTTTGTCCTAATTGATTTTCTATTTTAATGATGAATTTTTTAATAATTCAGCAGTCCAGATTTAGCGTGCAAAAGAAAATCCATTAAAAACTTGTAAAGTCATCAATGATAACCAAACAATAAGATTTCTTTCTGGTACTCTACACATTTATTGGTTCGAATAGATCAATGATAACCAAACAATAAGATTGTCTCTTCTATGTGAACCCTCATGGGTCAGCCAAGATCGCACGTTGTAACGCACAGTCGGGTTAACAACTCTCATAGAGTTGTGAGCCCCCTACATTTGCTTGCAAGAATTTTGTTCATTTATTAGGTTTCACTTTCATTATCTTAAATATTACGCTTTGTTAAGATAATACTTTGCGTTCACTATCATAATCATGCCATGTAAGCTAAATAATAATACATAATTAGGAACATAATGAAAGCATAACATAAACGTACATATCATCATCGGATATCATCATACAACGTCATATAATCATCAAACGTCATCATAAAAACATAACTGACCCTCCGCGAGACAGCGGGGGTTCGAGGGCGACAACCCTTGACAGCAGGGCCCTAGGGGTAGCAGCCTCTAATGGGGTCCAAGGGGCAACGCCCTTGGCTGGGGCCGTGTTAATATGTTAGCGCGAAATTTTTTCATTTTTACATATTTGTATAGCATATTTTGTTGTAGAAAAATCGATCTTCCCTGTTAAAACCTCTTAAAATCTTTGTCATCTAAAAATATATATTTAGTATGCATAATAGCCCCCAAAACACGGTATACTTATAAACAAGGGGATCTAGAACTCACCCGGACTTAGGGAGTAGCTTCTTAATCAAGCTTTCTAAGCAAGGGTCTCAAATCACAGCCTGTAGATAAGTTAACACTCAAAGGCATTATTTTTGCCTAATTTCGCTGCCAGATCAGCAGATCCGTTGCTAGTTTCCTGGCAGTTTTGCTGCCACCTTCGTTGGCAGTTTCGCTATCAGTTTCGCTGCCAGTTTCGCCCAAATTTTGTTAGAAATCTAGGTCTGCAAAACTATAGTTTCGCAGAAAATCTTCATAGTTTCGCTGAACGACTACACAATTTCGCTGGAAGAGCATGCAATTCGCAGAACGGGCTGAAATTACGAACCAACCTATTTTTGACCACGTCAACCTTTTACATCAAAATCCTTGGTTTATCATCCAAAAAGTTATATCAAAGCTTTTTAGATGTTTTCTTACATAAAACGTGAGTTTTGGATGATTCTTTGCCACTTTTAAAAGCCCCAAACCCTAGAATCCGGTTTAATCTAAAAAAAAAAAACGATTAAATGATGATTCTTACCTGGATTCTTGGTCTTTTCTAGTTGTTTGGATGTCCAAAAACACCGATCTTCAATCTCTTGATCAACCAAGCCTTGAATCTTCACCTCCTCTCCATTATCTCTCTACACTCCCTCTCTCTACACTCCCTCTATAGAAGTTAGGTGTTTGAGTTGCAAATGAGAGTGGCTCAAGCTGATCCGTTTATATATACCGGGCGTTCCCGGGACCTTAAACTCTTCTAACACATAACCCGCTGGTTTTATTCGATCCATCCATATCCCATTTATTTTCTTCAAATAATCTCGGCTAAGCCTAATATTATTTATTGGCTCATTTTGACTTTATTTCGGGCGTTACACATAATCTTCATCATCATTTTCTAATCCACCATCTACCTTAGGATCATTTTCTTCAGACCAGTCTTCATTTAAACTTCAGCAAAAAGGGCTAAACTTGATGTTAGATCAATTATGAATTGATCAACATATGCACTTTAGTCATAGCCGTCTTTGATGCTTAAAATAAGAGCTTTCTTTGTCTCTTCAGTTGATTTTGGTTCATCTTTAAGTTCTGGAATGGGAAGTCTTTATAAGGCTTTTGGAAGGTTTTCTGAGACTGTTGTTAGTATCTTTGATTGCTAGAACTAGCTTGACCATTTCCGCCTTGATTTCTTGGAGCTTTACATTCCCTTAAGAAATGACAATAACTGTTGCAATTGAAAAACTTGACTTTGATTTGTGTAACAACCACCATTTTCCAAGATAATACCCAAATCCGAATTTATTTTCTTGGATTTTTTTATCTAAAATGTGTAATAAATTTAATGCATCAAATACAATTAAATCAACTTGTAATAACTTATTGATTTATAAATATTTTTTTTATAAAGATAGACTTATTAATTATTTTACAAGGTACAATAAATGGAAAGTTTTATTAAAAATTATTAAGTTATGAAATGGGTTCAAATAAACTTATACAACTTTATCGGTAATTATGAATTTTAATTATTAAGTAAAAATAAATAACCAAGTTATAAGGTTTACTAGTTTTTAAAGGTCTTAAAGATTAAGAAACTAATTAATGTGATTTATTATTCAAATCAGTTGTATAAGTCTAGGGATTACTTTGTAATTTTCAAAACTTAATCTAAAAGTTTTTTTACATAAAATAGTAAACAACTTAAACATCAGGGACTGAAACTGTAAATTGGTTAGAAAAACCAACCCACCCCCGCCGACCCTTTTCTTTCTCGGCCAAACTCCAACCGCAAGTCCGGCGACCCCTAATCCACCAAAACGCTTCACTTGAATGCAAACTAACCGAACCTTAACTTTCCCTTATTGTAGGATCATTGAAGGGTGTTGAGTTACAATACAATAACACAAAGAGGAGATTAACTAAACTTAATCAAACCGTATGACTGGATTAACCAAGGTAAGACATTAAGAACACAAGTAATGTAAGAGACAGAACACAAAGAACACAAGTATATGGTTTTCAAGAATGCAGTATATGCTTTCTCTATGCTCTATTACAAGTGTTACAAAGTATGATTCAAAGATACAAGAACATGAGATACTTATACTACATCCTACAGCCGGCTATACTTTGAAAGCCAGCTGGATACAATTGACTAGACACAAAACAAAATCAATTGTAGAGTCAAAAGGTAGATTGCCTTTTGACTAGTGACTATAACATGCCATAGCTCACATCCTTATCTATTACAAAAAGGATAAAGTATATGAAATAGAAAGTTACAGACTCAAGACCTCAATGTACAGTTACCAAATACATGGACCTTTTCACCAACTCGTGAAAGTTGGTGACCTTACAGTGGTGCAGCGGAAAGGTGTCCAGCTTTATGGAAAAATACATCACATAAAGCATGTGTTAAAAGTCTTTGGAAGAAATCTATCTTCATGAGTTGAAGCTTCGGAAGACTTCATATTGGCTTCGGAAGATATTGGTCTTGGCTTCAGAAGATTTCACACTTAGAATATTTTTGTTGTATGTGTGAAACTTCCTAAGCATTCTTCTTCAATGCATTTGTGCAGCATGCAGGATAGACATTGGATGTTTAGGTTGCATCAGCCTCTTCATTAATCTCTGCACTTATCATTTTCGAACTTAACCCCCTTGTATAATTGTGTTTAATCGACCAATATCACTCGAATTCGAAACCGAAACATCGACTAAAAGTCCCTACCCGTTCGCTATGAAACAATCTTAAATGGGTCTGTAGAATGACGATAAAACCTTCGAATTAACTAACTTAAACTTGCTATGACATCAATTCCATTCAAAACATGCACATGCACCATGTTCGATTGTCACTTTCATTTCGGACCTACAACTTGGTCGACGACTATCCTAGAAGCATGGTAACTTAAAATTGTTTGAGGGCTTTGAATGCTAAACACCATGAAAGCTTTATACGAAGGGAATTTAACTATCACCAACGTTTGCATCTCGGATTATATGCACAACAGTCGCGACCCTCTTCCATTCTAACCACCATCGATTCCACATCCAAACTGGTAATTACATACACCCTTATATTCGATTCATTAGGGAATTGAAAGCCCTAACATCGTATTCGTTAACATAAACCTTTTGGGGTTCAATTAGATCCAAACCGAATTAGGGTTCATAATGATTTAGGGGAAATAAGCAATTAGAGTTTAAAACATTTTAAGGAGGATTTTGATCACACCTGGGCTTTAGCCCGACTGGTAGTTAACATCCATCATAGGCATGAGGTCCCGGGTTGGAACCGGGCCTCTACCAACTTTTTATTTAATTGTTTTTCCTACATTTTTATTTATTCAGAAAATTATTATTATACTAATAAATCTAAATAAAATTTATTTGATAATTAAAACTTTTCAGAAATTATTAAATTAATTTTTAAAAGATTTTAAAACTTATAATTTTTAAATTTAGTTATTATTATTTTTTTAAAGAATAACAAAGGTTATAAAATATTATTAAGTCATTTATATGATTTAATGTTATAAATATGTTATGGCTCAAACATAGATTATTTCAAAACACTTTAAAACTACGTGTCACTAATACTCAAATAAATAATTATTCAAATAATTATTAATTATTCAATTATTTGTTTAACCATACTATATCATAAATAATTATTAAAATGATTATTTCTTTTCACAATTCATACTTAATCTCTACTAAATCAATTATTATAAATTACATTATTTAATAATACTAACATTTCATTTATAAATCTTAATTATTTAATCAATTGTATTCCTTAAACTTTTATCAAGTTGAGGTTTGGTTGTAACTGTATGTGTTCTATAAGCTTGCTAACTCGTAACCATTGACATGAATTGCTACTTGTAAAACTTTATATATATATATATATATATATATATATATATATATATATATATATATGTGTGTGTGTGTGGTGTGTGTGTGTGTGTGTGTGTTTAAACCATGTGAACTCACAAACTTTCAAAGTTGACCCTTTATTTTTAACATGTTTCAGGTTTGATACTTGTGGATCTCTTCGTGCTCATATAGGACTTGGACTTAGTTTAATTGCGTTGTTTATACCTTGTTTGTAATGTAATGATGTAATTGTCTTGTATTGTTTAAAAAATGATATTTAATATTATTTTAACTTATTAGTTCCATGTGCTATGAACAATCGTTTCACATTCGTCCGCCCCGATGATTCCTCCATCGGTCGGGGTGTGACAGATTGGTATCAGAGCCATAGTTATAGGGAATTAGGTTATTAGAAATGGAATGACCTAGACTATAATTAAGTACCCTTACACATGAGTCCTCTCATGTATTTTATATGCTTAGATAAGATTTTATGTGTCTTATGTGTTTGTACTTTGATTATGTGATTATATGCCTTATGTGCTTATGCTTATACATTGAATCTTATCAATGCACACACGAACCTTAAATCATATTCCAAGGCATTATGAGCCTAAATCAAATGGTTCTCAAAATAATCTTTGAATCGTTATTCGTGGTTTTCAAGTCTCGTTAAAGTCTATGTCCTATAACTTGAAACATGTAATGCTAGAAGAGTGGGATGCTTGTATCTCGAGGTGTTCTGTCTAGGCAAGGTATTCATATAAATCCAAATCAACTCATGGATCCATTTACCTTACCTGGGAACCCTTGGGACGAGTGTGCGCTTATAGGTACGCATGTCTTCATTAAGGTTGTAGTTGACATAATACTTGATAACTCAACGTATTGTTTTGGTTTGTAAACCGAACGTTACACTCGAAACATCTTGTTAGTTTGAATTGTTTTATCGTTTATCTTGTTTTCTTGAAACTTAAAACTCATTATCCCATTCTTCTTAATGACCCTTAAAAATCATTCTAAACATCTTCCCTCAAAACTGCACCTATCTTGAAACCCATTACAATGATGCTCATATTCTAAATTGAATCTTTAATCTTAACAAACACGATCCAAGTATCAACTTTAAACTAATGAAACTTTGAAAACCTCAATGAAATAGTAAACAAGAATTGATCATCAAATAACCTTGTTAAATTTATTTGCTTGGGAAGCTTTTATGAAGTTTACAACCCACCCAAAAGTCTCTTGAACTTATTTCTCATGTTTGTTAAGTCGAGTCTCGAATCGATTTAATGCTTGGTGCTTCACTCATGGCAAAACCTTCCTAATCATCTTGAACCGTCTAAAATACCAAAGTTATCAACTAAAATTATAATCTTGTACCCTTTGTCAAGAAACATATGAAATCATGAATTATGCATATCAAAATGTTATAATTAAATGTATTGAATTTAAACACTCCTAAGAGTTCCCTTGCGAACGTAAAATGAAATCTAAGTTTTCTTGTCTCCTCGAAATTTTCTCGTGATTAAATTCCGGAACGAAAGTAGGGGAGACTGTAACAACCGTTATTTTCTGAGATGATACCCAAATACGGATTTATTTTCTTGGATTTTTTTATCTAAAATATGTAATAAATTTAATGCATCAAATACATTAAATCAACTTGTAATAACTTATTGATTTGTAAATATTTTTTTATAAAGAGATAAAGACTTATTAATTATTTTACAAGGTATAATAAATGGAAAGTTTTATTTAAAACTGTTAAGTTATGAAATGGGTTCAAATAAATTTATACAACTTTATAGGTAATTATGAATTTTAATTATTAAGTAAAAATAAATAACCAAGTATAAGGTTTACTAGTTTTTAAAGGTTTTAAAGATTAAGAAACTAATTAAGGTGATTTATTATTCAAATCATTTTGTATAAGTCTAGAGTTTATTGTAATTTTCAAAACTTAATCTAAAAGTTTTTTTACATAAAATAGTAAACAACTTAAACATCAGGGACTGAAACTGTAAACTGGTTAGAAAAACCAACCCACCCCCGCCGAACCTTTTCTTTCTCAGCCAAACTTCGGCCATAAGTCCGGCGACCCCTAATCCACTAAAACACTTCACTTAAATGCAATTCTAAGGCTCTGTTCCCGGGATGCTTACAACTGGTAAATCATTACACATAAAACATACATGTTCATTTCTCTTACATAAATATTGCAGCGGAAACATTCAAAAATGACATCTCATTTCATTATAAAAACTTTTGCAAAATAATACATCGTTAATCAGTTACAAAATACACTGTTGCATTACATCACAAAAGCATTAAATAAATGGATGCCATCTCAAAAGAGTTGAGTAGCCACCTCATGTCATCCTTAGCAATCATTACCTACCACTGGAAACACATCAAAGTCAACGTTGCTGAGTGAGTTCTAGTTTTATAATAAAACATATTTTTCTTTCGTTAAAACCATTCTTTACTTTCATGCGATCATACATCATACGTACACATAGATAATATCATTATTATCTTCTTTAATATTTCATACTTTCATTCTTTCATTCGTAAGTTCATTAACTTCGCATTCTTTCATCATTACCTCTTCCTTTCTTTCAACCATAAACTTTACCCAACTATTCCTGGTACTGGACCTAGGTCTATCATAGACCAGCTATAACGGGCATCGCACCTCTAGTCACAGTACCTAGGGTAGAGTTTAGGTGTACCATTGCTATATGCAATACCCAGCTATTCCTGGTACTGGACCTAGACCTATCATAGACCAGCTATAACGGTACATCGCACCTCTGGTCGCAGTGCCTAGGGTATGCAGCAATGGGGCTATACAAATGGTCAATCACAAAGAAAGACCCCGATGTCCATCCTCCCGGGGTAGCGAACCCGCACACCGTTGGGCTAACACCTTTTAATGGCGTGTCCCGACATACTATGCTTGCAAGACTTTCTTTACTTTCATCATTCATTAATGCATGCATTCTTACTTCATGTTCCTCTTTACTTTATCTTTCATTTTACGTTACATAATACTTTCACTTCATTCATTAACGTTCAACGTAAAGTCACGGGAAAGATAAACATACATCATAACAAGGAACATAACATACACAGTCATCAACATCATACAGGGCAACATCATACATACATAACATACATTATGCATAAACATGCAACACCATCATCATCATGCCCAACATACTCTCTAAGGCCTCAACAGTTATCTTACATGAACTTACGGGAACTTTCACGTCAAAACTTACATATGCACTTTCCCCCGAAAGTCAGTAATTAAACTACACTTCTCTCGGGTACACCAAGCCTACTTGGGCGTATGGGCACCCTTCAGTCGCATGGCCTTCAGGCGACTGAACATCATGCAATTGGACCAATGCGGATGAACACCCAATCGTGCGAATGAAACTAGTGCGAATGGACTCCATGCGGATGAGTCCCATGCGAATGGACCAAATGCGGATGGAACTAATGCGGATGACAATTTTTGCGACTGGGCTCTCAGTCGTGTGAATGAACCCTCAGTCGTGCGAATGAACCCTCAATCGTACCTCAATCGGTCTTATGGCCTCCATTCGGTCGCATAGCCCTAGCTGGTGTAGAATGCAGTTCATCCCGAACCTAATCTTCCATTTTCGACCTCCAAGCTCATCTAAACCCATTCTATGCCCAAATCAACCATCCTAAACCTTAGGAATGCATACCACAACACCATTCAAGCACACACAAGCTCAAAAGCAAGGCCCAAACGAATCATACACACACCCACACATACATAAACGGGTCAAACATACACACACTCAAAAACCCGATTTTCAAATGTGTTCCAGCCCCAAATCATTCTAAAACGTGTAAAAGAGGGGTCCTAGAACTCACACAAACGATCACAACGAGAAGAGCTTCGATTTGACCCGCTTCTCAACGATTTTGCTCACTTGAACCAACTCGAACCAACTTTTCTCCCTTTTCTCCCTTTCTCTCTTCTTGGCTGATTTTGGTGGGTGTGGGGAGACGGTAAGGGCTACCCTCTCCCTTTAAATATCCCCACTCACCCAACTTTCTCTCGTTGGCGAGTTTGGTCCCTCATCTTTGGACTTTATTTCTTTTTCTTTCTTCGTCGGCTTCAAAATAAATAAATAACCGGGTCTTACAAGTCCACTCCCTTAAATAGGTTTCGTCCCCGAAACCTGTTATTCCTCGAACAAACGTGGGTAATGCTGTCTCATTTCTTCCTTAGTCTCCCACGTTGACTCAGATCCCTTCCCGTGCTTCCACTGTACACGCACAAGAGGAACCACTTTATTTCTCAGCCTCTTCTTTTTTCTATCGATGATTGCCACTAGTTGCTCCACATAATTGAGCCTTTCGTCTACTTCGATATCCTCCAGTGGAACAATCATGTCTTCATCCGCTAAGCACTTCCTTAGATGAGATACGCGGAATGTCAGGTGAATTCCATTTAACTCATCTGGTAACTCCAATCTATAGGCCACCTCTCCTACTCGAGTAATGATTCGGAAAGGCCCTATATACCTAGGGCTCAACTTGCCCCGCTTTCAGAAATGAATAATGCCCTTTCAAGGTGAGACCTTTAACATAACCTGGTCACCCACCTGGAATTCAATCGGTCTGCGTCGTTTATCAGCATACGACTTCTATCTATCTTGGCTGCCTTCATGAAGGCCTTGATCTTTTCGAGCTTTTCAGTCGTAGCCTCGATCACCTCGACGCTCCCCAGTTCTTTCTGACTAATATCACCCCAACAGACGAGCATTCTACATCTCCTACCGTATAGCATCTCATAAGGTGGCATACCAATGTTGGCATGATAACTGTTGTTGTATGAGAATTCAGCTAACGGTAAGTGGTCATCCCAACTTCTCCCAAAATCAATAACACATGCTCGAAGCATGTCCTCCAATGGTCGTCTCCGACTGACCATCAGTCTGGGGATGATAAGTCGTGCTAATATATAACCTCGTCCCCATGGCGTCATGGAATTTCTTCCAGAATTTAGATGTAAACCGGGTGTCACGATGAGACACGATAGACACCGGCACACCATAACGAGTTACAATCTCTTTGATGAAGAGATCCGCTAACCTCTCAGATGAATATGTCTCGCGGATTGGTAGGAAGTGAGCACTCTTCGTCAAATGATCAACAATCACCCATATAGCATCATACCCTTTCGGAGTACGCGGCAGCTTCGTAATGAAATCCATAGTGATGTGCTCCCACTTTGATTCCGGTATATCCAAAGGTTGGATCTTCCCATATGGCTTTTGATGCTTGGCCTTCACCTGTAGACAAGTAAGGCATTTACTCACATACTCCACCACATCACGTTTCATACCTGGCAATCAATAATCTTTCTTCATGTCTTGGTACATCTTTGTGGCTTCGGGATGAATAGAGTATCGAGTTTTGTGAGCTTCATCCATAATCTTCACCCGTAGATCCCCAAAACAAGGAATCCACATCCTTCCGAATCGAGTTCTAACACTATGGGTGTTTTCACCCAATTCCCCAACCAGACCTCTCATTCTTTTTGAGTTAAGATGATCTTCCTTCAATGCCTTATCTTGAAACTCTTTAACTTGCTTCATCACGTCCAAGGTCATGATCAACTGATATGCTTTCACCTGAATCGGCTTGGGCCTCTCTTTTCGACTCAGGGCATCCACCACCACGTTGGCTTTGCCCGGATGATAATGGATCTCGCAATCGTAATACTTTATAAGTTACAATCACCGTCTCTGCCAAATGTTCAGATCTTTTTGCTCAAAGAAGTACTTCAAGCTCTTGTGGTCAGTGAAAATGGTGCACTTCGTCCTGTAGAGATAGTGCCTCCAAATCTTTAGTGCAAAGACCACGACTGCTAGCTCCAAGTCATGAGTAGGATAATTGACCTCATGAACCTTCAACTGTCGGGATGCATAAGCTATAACCCTCCCTCTTTGTATTAACACACACCCCAACCCCAAGGAGGAAGCATCAGTATAGACCACCAGATCGTCACTTCCATCGGGTAATGACAGAACAGGAGCTTGAGTCAACCTCACCTTCAGTTCCTCGAACGCCTTCTCTTGAGCTTGACCCATACAAACTTCACATATTTTCAGGTCAACTTGGTTAGTGGAGAAGCGATCTTGGAAAAGTCTTGGATGAATCTTCTGTAGTAGCCCGCCAAACCCAAGAAACTACGAATCTCAGAAGGCGTCTTTGGAGACTTTCATTACATCACCACCTCCACCTTTCCCGGGTCCACCATAATCCCATCGAGATTCACCACATGACCCAAGAATTGAACCTCGCGCAACCAAAATACACACTTGGAGAACTTGGCGTACAACTTTTCCTTTCTCAACATTTCCAGAACCTCCTGAATGTGACCGGCGTGCTCAATCTCGCTCTTTGAATAAATCAGGATATCATCAATAAACACAATCACTAATTTATCCAACATCAGCCGACACACCCGATTCATCAGATCCATAAAAGCAGCTGGCACATTGGTCAAACCAAAAGACATGACAAGAAACTCGTAGTGACCATAACGCGTGCGAAAAGCTGTTTTAGGGATGTCCTGCTCCTTCACTTTAAACTGATGGTAACCAGATCGAAGGTCTATCCTTGAAAACCAACTGGCACCTTGAAGTTGATAGAACAAATCATCTATTCTCGGTAACGAGTATCGGTTCTTCACCGTCAACTTGTTTAGCTCATGGTAGTCAATACACATCCTCATACTACCATCTTTCTTCTTCACAAATAGGACCGGAGCACCCCAGGAGAGATACTCGGTCTGATGAATCCCTTATCAAGCAGCTCTTGCAACTGCTCTATCAACTCTTTCATTTCCGTCGGAGCCAATCGATATGGTGCCTTGGCAACATGTTGGGCACTCGGTATCAGATCAATTTGGAACTCGATCTCCCTATCAGGTGGCACTCCTGGTAGGTCTTCTAGGAACACGTCCGGAAAGTCACACACAACCGGTACATCGGATAGTTGTGGTGTTGGCGTATCCACATCTTTTACATAAGCCAAGCAGGTGCTACTACCACGCCTCATACATTTTCCCGCCACCGCCATTGAGATTACTTTCGGGATCGTCGTGACCCGATCACCATAAACCGTCACCGAAGCACCGTCAGGCGCTGTCAGACAAATCATCTTCTTGCAACACACAATGTTCGTCTTGAAGTCCGCTAACCAATCCATCCCAAGAACCAAATCGAAACCACCTAAGGTCATCACGAACGGTCTAACAGGAAACTTATGACCCTCAAGTTTCACATCACAACCCTCGATCATCTCGGAAATCCTGGTAGACTTACCTATGGCAGTTTTGACATCAAAGGGCGCATCAACACGTCAACTACTAACAGGCAGTTTAGCACAAAAAGTAGCAGAGATAAAACTTTTACTGGCACCCGAATCAAATAACACAGAACCTAAAGTTTGGTTCCTAGAAACGTACCGGACACAACATCAGGGTTCGTCCTAGATTCCTCCTGTGTCACGGTGAATGCCCTGGTGCTCGCCCTCGGTCCTTCACTCCCCGTCTTCTTTGCCCCAGAGCCATCCGCCCTTGGCTTCTTACAATCCTTACTTATGTGACCCTCTTAAACACAGTTAAAGCACCGGACCGTACGACAGTCCCTTGCCATGTGCCCTGCCTTCCCACATTTAAAGCATAAGTTCGACCCAAACCTACATTCCCCACTATGCTCTCTCCCACACCTACCACACTTCTTCATACCCGCACCCGATGCGACCACACGGCGGTCGTCCACCCTTGCCTTCTTGTTACCCGTCGAGGCATCACCCTGACCAAACCTCTTCCCATTCCAGTTTTGATCACCTCCACCCTTCCTGCTACCTTCGGCCACCACCACTATAGCCCTCTCATCATATAACCTCCCTACCAAATCCACCGCTGACCTAAAAATGCTCAGTCGGGCAACAATCATATGCCTGCAAAAGTCCGTTGGCAAACCCTGAATGTACCTCTTAATCTTCCGTGACAGAGGTGTCACCTGATCCCGCACCAGCCGTGCCATCTCGTTGAACTTTGTGCTGTATTGCTAGTGTGTCATGGTTCCCGCCTCCAGTTGCAGGAACTCCCTCTCAACCTTGTCTATTTCCCGGTAAGGACAGAACTCCTCAATCACCAACTTTTTCAGCTCCGACCATCTCATTCTCCCAATAGCCCTGCTACCCTCGACTTGGACTATATTGTCTCACCAGCACAGAGCCGAGTCCACAAAAGAGTAGGCAGCAAACTTTACTTTCTGATCCTCCCGACACTCGCTGATGTTCAATACCGCTTCCATTTCTCTCACCCACCGATGAGCAGCAGAGGCAGTGCCGTTCCCATCAAAAGTAGGGGGCTTGCATCGTTGAAATGCCCCATAATTACAGCCTCGTGCCACATCCTGCACAGGCTCTTCTTCTTCCTCTTCATCATCAAATAGAACCGTTTCAGGCTCTGGTTGTTCCCGACCTCCCGAGGACCTGTTCCTCTCTTGTCTTTCCCCTTCCCGTACTACCTTAATCACTTCGGTCACACAGAAGGTAAGATTGTCTGCATGACCTGATGTACCTCTTCAACCACCGCCTCTTTCACCAAGGCCCTCAGGTTTGCACTCTTATCACCACCCTTCGAATGAGGGGTCTCGGGTTCTTCAGGAACCACCTTTTTAACTCCGGGTCTTCCCCTCTTGGGTCGTGGTCCACTACCGTGACCTCCACCATGTGAAGCTTTCGAAGATCTACCACCAGCCATTCACACGCATATTGAAAGATTCAAACACCAACACGGTCATTCAAGGGAACAACTCAGTTTATGTCAAGTATAGTAAGTCCCTAATTATAGTGGTTAGTTGTGATTAGCCACTTACTTT
Source organism: Flaveria trinervia (assembly GCA_025506515.1). Taxonomy (NCBI): domain Eukaryota; kingdom Viridiplantae; phylum Streptophyta; class Magnoliopsida; order Asterales; family Asteraceae; genus Flaveria; species Flaveria trinervia. The sequence goes on along the minus strand of JACCIX010000716.1, from coordinate 110,083 downwards.
ACTCTTCATACCCCAAGCATTACCTGTCCTGACTATATCAGTATTTAAATCTTCATACAACACATAACCATATACCATGCACACGTAATACCGGTTAACATTACAAAAATACCTGATGGCACGCAGCTACTCAGATTGGCATCCCTTCCCTTTCCGTCCTATTCTCAGTTAAAGTTAAGGTTTATTTGAAAATTTACTCATTTCACTTAAACTTTGGCTCTGATACCAACTTGTAAGGCCCCGTTCCCGGTACGCTTACAGCTGGTCGATCATCGCACATAAAACGTACATTTCATATATCTAACGTAAACATTGCAGCGAAAAAATTCAAAAATGACGTTTCATTTTATTGTAAAAGCTTTTGCCAAATAATACATCATTAACCAGTTACATAATACATTGTTGCATTACATCACAAAAGCATTATATAAATGGATGCCATTCAAAAGAGTTGAGTAGGCGCCCGTGCCATCCTCAGCAATCATTACCTGCCAACTAGAAACACATACAAGTCAGCGTTACCGAGTGAGTTCTAATTTTATAATAAAACATACTTTTCTTTGTTAAAACCGTACTTTACTTTTCATGTGATCATACATCATACGTACACATAGATAATATCATTATTATCTTCATCATTCATTTGTTCATCATTACATCTTTTCCTTTTGTCAAAACCATGAACTTTACCCTTCATGCTTATGGTACTGGGCCTAAACCTATCATAGATCTTTATTCATGGTGCATAGCACCTCTGGCCACAATACTTAAGATAAAGTTCAGGTATACCATTGTCATGTGCTATGCCCTTCATGCTCATGGTACTGGACCTAAGCCTATCATAGACCTTCATTCACGGTGCCCAGCACCTCTGGCCACAATACCTAAGGCAAGCAACAATGGTTCCATACAAATGGTTGCAAGACTTTCATTACTTTATCGTTCATTAATGCATGCATTCATTATGTTCCACTTTTCTTTATCTTTCACTTTACGTTACGTAATACTTTCATTTCATTCATTAACATAACACGTAAATCCATAGGAAAGATAAACATACATCATAATAAGGAACATCAACATACACAATCATCATCATACAGGGCAACATCATACATAACATACATCATGCATAAACATGCAACATCATCATGCCTAACATAACCCTTAAGACCTCATCGGTCATCTTACATGTACTTACGGGAACTTCCACGTCAAAACTTACATCTTCACTTTTCCCCGAAAGTCAGTAATTAAACTATGCTTTTCTTCGGGTACAACAGCCCTACTTGGGCGTATGGACATCCTTCAATCGTATGGCCTCTAAGAGACTGAACATCATGCGAATGGACCAATGCGGATGAACACCTATGCGAATGAACCTCAATCATGCGAATGACCCTCAATCGTGCAAATGAACCTCAATCGCACCTCATTCAGCCGTGTGGCATCCATTCGGTCGCCTAGCCCTAGCTGATGCAGAATGCAGTTCATCCCGAACCCAATCTGTCATTTTCGACCTCCATGCTCATCCATACCCATCCTAAGCCTAAATCAACCATCCTAAACCTTAAGAATGCATACCACAACACCATTCAAGCACACACAAGCTCAAAAGCAAGACCCAAACGAATCATACACATACACACATACACAAACAGGTCAAACACCCCCACATTTCAAAACGATTTTCAGATGTGTTCCAGTCCCAAAATCATTCAAAATTGTGTAAAAGAGGGGTCCTAGAACTCACACAAACCACACCAAGAAGTAGAGCTTCGATTGGACCCGCTACACGACGATTTTGCTATCTTGAATTTACTCGAACCAACCTTTTTCTCTCTTTTCTCCCTTTCTTCTTCTCCTCTCTTTTCTTTGCTGAAATTTGGGTGTGGGGAGAGGGTAAGGGCTGCCCTCTCCCTTCAAATACTTCAACTTACCCAACTTTCTCTCGTTGACGAGTTTGGTCCCCCGACTTTGGACTTTATTTCTTTTTCTTCTTTCGTCGGCTTTAAAAAAGATATCCAGGCGTTACAATTTTTAATCTTTCTTGGACTTAATTAATTTATATTATTTTTTTATTAAACCAAAATGCAAACGATACATTATTTTATTTAATTATTTAAACCCCCAAATTCCAATTGAAACCCTAGTTCACGTCTCATTGTTAATCTTATTATCGAATTTAATCTTGGAACATATACATGTAGGCAACTTGTAAGAAAAATCATTGGATCCTCGTTTAATTTCTTATCATCACCTTATATATATCATGTGAGTTCTCCATACCCCTTTTTACTTTATTTCACACCTTTTGGGGTGAAACATGTTAGTCTTATAAACTTACACTTGTAAACATCTTGATACTTGTAAATGCACATGCAATTATCTTTACTTTTTGTTATGGTTATTTGTGTTTTTGTAATTCTTATATGAGATACATATTTGTTTACAATCATTAACTATTGCTAGCCTAGCGACGTCTTAGATCTTTAGGCCTGACAAGCCTATTTGGTAGCCGATGTATTGCCGACTCCTGATGACGTATGCTTGTTCATCATGGGAACCAAGTATACTTAGCCAATCATATATACTTGTAATCAAGTCGAGATTTGATTGTAACTGTATGTGTTCTATAAGCTTGCTAACTCGTAACTATTGACATGAATTGCTACTTGTAAACCTTTATATATATATATATATATATATATATATATATATATATATATAATATATATATAATATATATATATATATATATATATATATTATATATATATATATATATTATATATATATATATATATATATATGCGTGTGTTTAAACCATGGTAACTCACCAACTTTTAAAATTGACCCTTTATTTTTAACATGTTTCAGGTTTGATACTTGTGGATCTCTTCGTGCTCATATAGGACTTGGACTTAGTTTAATTGAAAACATTATATTGTTGTTATACCTTGTTTGTAATGTAATGATGTAATTGTCTTGTATTGTTCAAAAAATGATATTTAATATTATTTCAACTTATTAGTTCCATGTGCTATGAACAATCGTTTCACATTCGTCCGCCCCGATAATTTCGCCGTCGGTCGGGGTGTGACAATTTGTCGAAGCCAACAGTTTTATTCGATGACAAGGATATCCATAAGTTGTATGATAAGGAGTATGATATTTTATCGATGACAAGTTCTTCAATGGCGGGGAGTTCAAATATTGATGTTGACATATCAAATGATTTGGATGGATTTGAGTCTTTTGAAAGCGAAATTGGAAATATGGAAGGAGAAAAATCACAATTAGACATGCATTTGGATGAGCCTCCGCTTAGTAGAAAAGAAGAAATTGGCGTTTTACAATATTGGAAGGATAATCAAAGGAGATATCCTCCGTTTTCTCTCATGGCTCGTGACATATTGAGCATCCCAATCACGATAGTTGCTATAGAATTATCGTTTATTGGAGGTTGGGTTCTAAGTAAGTATCGATCTTCATTATTCTCATCAAATGTAAAGGCTTTGTTGTGCACTCGCGATTGGTTATTTGATTTAGAAGCTAATAAGTTTTTTATTCTTTGTTACTTAATGTTATAAATAATATTAATTCAACATTTTTTTACAAATATAGATGAAAATAAAACGAGATGGATGAAGAATTTGTAGAACATATTGAAGCATTTTATCGAATGTATGATAATAATTGTGTTTAGGTAATATTAACATTTCTAAAATTTAGAGGATGTTTAACATTAATATTTTTATTTAATTTTGAGTTTTTTAAGATTAACACTTATAAACAATTTGTTACTTCTTTGGTTGTAGATTTATAGGTTGTGATGAACTGAAGATGATGATGCGTCGTACTCATATAGGATCCAAGTATGCAATATGTTTCTCTTTTGGTAGGGTATAAGATGTAAAAAATAATATATTTTGAAGATTATTTTTTTAATGGGTATAGTATTTGACATTTGGACTATTAGATATTACATTTGTAATTTTGTAGTTAATTTACTTGTATTTGACTTTTTTTGAATGATCTATTCAGACTCAAATTCATTTTGATCTAAATCTATCCTAAACTTTTTTTTCCTAAATAACTCATCTTGAACCAAACTCATTCTAATCTATCATAATTTAAAAACCAACCCAATCTAACCTGCTTATTTTACCACCTCTAATCATGAGCCTTGATTTGCTAGAAAACTTTTCTCGAAATCAAAAGGCTAAAATGATAAAATCACATGGACTAAAATAGTAATTTACTAGTGTTTTTATTTTAATCAGGCCTGGAGATGGCCCATCGTTGAAGCCCATGACATAAACAAGCCCAAAAAATCCAACAGAACTAGAGAGTAAGAGCTACAGGCGGTGTAATTACTAACTCGTTCGCTCATTGGTCCGTGTACCACACGTGCCTACACGCGAGTGGAACGTTCTCTCTTGCGTCTGATGAATTGAGGATATCGAAAATTGCACTTTGTGAATCACCGTCTTCCTTCAGGGACGTACGAAGAACCCTAGATTCCTAAATCTGTACGAAATTGCAGCTGATCAGTTTGAAGATCTACAGATGCAATCGGAGGTACAGTTTCTGTTTGAATCCGTGCGTTTTATTGTGTTTTTTCATTGTTTCATATGAACAATCGATTTGAAAATCACGATGTTCGTTATTTGGGTTGATTCGTAAGCTTCATGTCGTCTAATCATATTTACGCAATTTACGTTGTTTCGGTTTTCTAGGTTTTTGGATTTTTGATTTTTGCCCTAATTTTGTTTTGCCTTTTTTAAATTTGAATAGTATTAGGTGTTTGAGTTTGTGGTTGATGTTTTTAGGAGGATAATAGTTAAATTTGAATTGTTTACTGCATTGAAAAAAAATATCAGGATTTTAGGTAATTGTTCAGTGTTCTTGATATTAATTATTCATAACAATGTTATGTTGTGATGTAGGGTATGGATTTTATGGACATTGATCAGATAGAGGAGGTTCCTGACACCCCTGAGAGATTCATAGCATCATGTAATAATGATGGCAATAACAGTGGAATCGGAGTAATGGATCAAGTAGTTGTCGTGTGATCGATAGGGATTGCTTTACTCGAAGGCCGAGAAATGAGTCAAGGGAAAAGGGTAAATCAGTTGCCTTTAATGGGAGTCGAAGATTATTTGTTCGATCTGATAATTGCAGTGAATCATCAGGTGCTAGTTTAGGGAATTCATCTTCTTCCAAGAATGGTGTGCCTACAGTAGAGAATTCACATCGTGATAAGGGGAAAATGTTGTGTAATTCTAATAGTGTTGTTGATTTGACGGAGAAAAACAGGCGTGGCCATGTTTTTGGGTTAGATAATGCCGTTAAGTTGGGTCCTAGATCTGATAGTGGAAAAGGAGTTGCATTTGGAGCTCAACATAAAGCTGAAAACAGTTTGCCTTCATTAGCTATCACGCCACCAAGAGTCAATAGGCATAAAAGATTGGTGAGAAATGGATGCATATCGCCCCATAACATAGCAAAATCTAAACTGGTTGCAGAGAATCATGACATCAGCAGGACGACTAATACGGCATCTGATGGTCCATCGAGTAAGGTTGATATTAAGGATTTGATATCCGAGGCGAAAGATTCACATAGGCTTAAGGGAAAAGGTGTATCTCATCATCCTTTATCTCTTGAAAACCCTGAGGCAAGAAATACACATGTATCTCAAAGGTACTTCTTAGCAATTGAATTATATTTGTATTAGTTGTAAATTATAGATTTCATTTACTTTGATTTACTGACAGGAGGTCTGTAATTTTCAACGAAACAACTGATGCTAGTAAAGAATCAGAAGGATGGATAACCACACACAATACTATGAGAAAGGTAGACCCTGCATCTGTAAACGGTGATCAACACATACTCAGAGGTAAGTCTGCTTCAAGCTCTGTTACTGACCATCGATTGAAGAATGATAAGGTACACGTGAGTCATAGAAATGGAAGTACCTCTAGTATTTTCAATAACCATTTTGAGGATTTAGAGATAGATTCTACCCAATTCAAGGAGCGTGCACACTTTACAAAAAGACAGAGGGAGGGTGTTGTTTCGAGTAATATAAGGGAATCTGATGTGACATACTTTAATAATCCTGATGTGGCGTCCTCTAGTGTAAATGTGGGTTCTTCTACTTCAAGATGGACTAGAAACAAGAACCGTCGTGGTACTGGCACTTCAGATCAAGTGGTTGCAATTGATGAGTTACCTTGTGAAGGTGGAAACAATGGCACCAGTAGTAATGAGGATCCAACTGTTAGGGCTTTACAGTTGGAAGAAGATGAGAGGCTTGCAAGAGAACTGCAAGAGCAGTTATACAATGAGCTGCCTACTGGATTTGAATATGATGAGGTTTCTTACTTTTTCAATCTGCTATATCTGGAAGTAGTGAAATTGGTGGGTTGGGTAGCGGGTAATTTGTTGGTATGAGCAGAATTGAGTCTGGTTAGGTTTACATGAAAGCTTTTCTGAGTTTTTCTAACTAATTAGTGTGTCAAAATATGATTTTGAACATTATACTATCTCTAATTTTCTTTAAATAAAAATATATAGGTCGTTTTATGCTCTAAAGTTACAATTGGGTGAAGTTTGACACAGTTACTTCAAAGGTAATCTTATTAATTTTACCTGCAGATGGATTCACACCATGCATTGGCAATGGCAATGCAGCAGGACGTGGCTTACGTCCTGGGGGTCGTCCTGCTTCTGTATGTCAGCCTCTTAATTGTTTGTTGTTCTGTTTTATTTGTCCAGTTGAAATTCATGTAATACCTGTGTTTTTCATTGACTCAGATTTGAGATTGCAAAAGAAATATCTTGCTGAACATTTCTTTTATCTACCCTAAACTTATTAACTAATTTTTTGAACCTTTTTTCTCTGAAATTTTAAACTTCTGATAGCAATCCCGATCAAATGCTTCCCGGAGCTTTCCAAGTAATAGGACACAAGCTTCCACTTCTACTAGGTTGGCTAGACTTAGAGGTCGCTTCCCTGGACGCCCCCGTACAATAGCATCTACAAGGGGTTCTATATTTCCTCCAAACATGGATGTTGACATGGTATGAAACTTTGGTGTAATCATATTTTTGAACTATTTTTACTTTTTAGCTGAGTTTTTGATATATGATTTTGTCATTGACTTCGTGGTGCCAACAAAATCCAAGAAAAACTTTTTTTCTCCTTTCTAGTTTAGCTATTGGGTTATCTTGTTCAATTCTTTCCTTTCATTTTGTGTCCAGAGAATGCACATACTAGAAGCCCTAGAGGCCTTTAATGATATGGAGTTGCCTAATAACGTGTTACCAATGGGGCGAGAATTCAACGAGTAAGACAATATACTTCATAATCTTTGTAAAAATTGTGCTCATTGTTAGGAATGTGAACAAGATGAGCTTGACCTTGCCTAGGCTTGAGCTCAGATCGTTTAATTTAAGAGAGTTGAGCTTGAGTTTTATGTCTAAAGCTTTAATATTTAAATATTTTATATGTATAAATTATAATTATTTGTGTGTTTGTAATTATAGTTTTGTAATTATATATATTTCAACGAGTTTTATGTCTAAAGCTGAGTTTGGCTCGTATATTTAATATTTAAATATTTTATATGTATAATATATAATTATTTGTGTGTTTGTAATTATAGTTTTGTATATAACAAAGTATAATTATATATATTACCTATTTTTTTTTACAGAATCTTATATATAATAATTGTTATGTTAGAACTTATAAATAATAGGCTAGTTTAGGCTAGTGAGCATAGTCAAACTTGAGCTTGTCTTGGTTTTAAAAAGCAAGAAGCGCACAGAGGTGACAGGTCTAAAGCCGAAGCGCGAAGCACAAAAGGTTTTTAGCATCCCTATAGGGATTTTCGTACGCAAAGCGCTAATTGTTTATATAATTTTTTAATATATTCCTATAGGTTTTTAGCATCCCCACTAAAAATATAGCTATAAATAATGTTTATATATGCTTTAATGTATAAATTACATGTATATAACTCTTTTAGCAACATTTATAGCACTTTGAAGTAAAAAAAATCCCCTGTACAAGAAGCATGCGCCTCAAATGGATTTTTCCCCAAAAATCGCGCTTTTCTTGCGCTTCTTGTACAACATGCGCCTCGTGTTTCAAAAAGCTCCAACCCTTGTCTCGGGAGTTAGTTTGTGCCTAGGTGCGTCTCAGGCGCACTTTTTAAAACCAAGGAGCTTGTTAATCAAATGAGCTCCAATTAACTTCAGACTTTAGCTTATCTACCTTAGATCGGTTTGTGCTTTTTGCAAGCCGATCTCAAGTAGCGGATCGCTATAGTATTCTCTGTGTAATTTCTTTTTTAACCTCAGGAATGATTATGAAATGTTGTTGGCGCTTGATGACAACAATCACCAGCATGGAGGTGCAACTCGTGCGCAAATTAATAGTTTGCCGCAGTCAACAGTTCAGGTAAACATAGTTCTTCTGTTAACGCTATTGCAGGTTCTTTTGTTATTTTTTTATTACTTAACCGTGGTTAAGCATGCAGGCAGAAAATCTGCAAGAATGTGCAATTTGTCTTGAAGCTCCTAATGTTGGAGAAACCATACGACATCTTCCTTGCCTTCATAAGTTTCACAAAGATGTAGGCACCTGTACATTGTTTTAACTTTTCATATTACTTTCATTGCTGTCATACCAATTTTTTCTTTTCTTTTATTTTTTATTTATCTTTTTGGTTTTCTATCACAGTGCATAGATGAATGGCTGAGAAGGAAAACATCATGCCCAGTATGCAAATCATCAGTCACCTGATTCACGCTAATAGGCCTCATGAAGATAAGGTACCCTGCTGAAAGTATGTCTTAGAATAGTTTAATACAAGTTGCTTTGATAGTAATTAGTTTTGAGTTATATTCTATAATTCATCTCTTTGAAGTGGTATTGTATACCTTTTGGTTTATGGCTTTAAGTGATTCTATATTTCATATATGTTCGTGAACTTGATCGACCCACCAGATGTTTGGTATGAATGTCAAAACAGCACGTCTCAAGACTTCAAGGCCACTTATCTTGTATGGTAGATGCTTGGGACTTCTGTGCAGCCCCTGGACCATGGCCCCCTGCTCAATGGTTTAGTTTAATTTTCTGGAGTCCACATTATATATACTTTAAAAGGCAAACTCCAAAGTCTTAATGCATATGGTACAAATAACCAATGCAAGTAAATAACTCAAACTTCAAGGGCATTTTTTTTAATTCACCTTCTTCCTCAAGAGGCGATGATGGTTTGTGAAACTCTTGATTTATTTGACAGGCTGGTTGATGGTAGCCATGAGACTAATAAGTTTAACTCTTTCATGTTCGGTTTAGCTGACGTTATAAAGCTTCATTGATAAAATCTCTAACTCTTATTTTAGCTTTCAGGAAGGGAAATATCTAGGGTTTGTGAAACTTTTCTTTTATTTAGAGTTAAGATGGTGTGGTGGGGGAAGATTTGGAGGTGTGTGAGGTGGTGATGGATGGTGGCGAGAGGGCGGAGGAGATAAGGAAGACGGTGGAGAAGTGGAAGAAGGTGGCGGAGGAATCGGTCAAATACGAGGGCTATTTGGTGGTGATTTTAAAATTATTTTTGAAAAGTATTCTTTAAAAATAGGAGGTAACTAGTTAACTCTAAAACTGAGATGTTGTGCCATGGATTTCTAGCCTAGTGACATTGGTGATTAGGGCTATGCAACTGATTTGAACAGTCTGGAACCGATCGAAACCAAGAACCATTTATCCCCTCACTGAAAACCAGAACCACACCTTATGAAATGGTATCAGTTTGGTTTTGTTGTGGGTCTTATGGTTAGGTTCTATCTAGTTATAGAACTGGTTAGGCTTCAGAACCTGTTCAAGATGTTTAGGAGTAAAAGAAAGTTTGTTAAAAAATGTTTGTATATAAATAGTTAGTTTTATGGCAACATTTACAATGTTTTAGTTTAAAAACAATTTTATATATTTCATTTTAAGTTTTTACACAATCAAATGTCTTATAAAGATAATTACATGGATGATCTCTTTTCATATCGACTTTGTTTTATGAATTGCATCACTGTTTATTCATTTAGCCCTAAAAAGTTTATTGGATATTTATTAGTGGTCATAATATCTCTTCTATTGACACAAATAAAATATATAAACCCCGAACACCACATGTTGGAGACGTTGCTCAACGCCAAAACCTATTTATATCGAGCTTTTAGATGATGGCTAACACAAACAAGGGTGTCGGCTCGTTGTTTTCCGCCCTTCAATTCTTCTCTAGTTCATATGATTTCTAAGTTGGACTTCTTTTTAAGTCAGTTTGGTTCCATGTCAAACCTTACCTACCCCAAAAAAAGTTTAAGACTTTCTGTTGCTTCTAACATGGCAAAATCATCATATGGCCTCTTTCAAAATGCAATGCAAAATAATCATATGACCTCTTTGAGGTTGAAAGAACGTATTTGTAAAATTATTAAATGGATGTGAAATGATTATTAGAAAGAACTCACCAATAATTTAAGGCATGAATCTTGTTTCTAAACAAAATTTTCAACAAATCATGAACGGAATCTGAAGTTTGAGAAATCATAATGTTGCAAAACTGTAAAAATGAGAGATCAAAGTGTTGCAAAATTCAAATAGCTAAACATTTGAATGTTTATAAAAAACGTTTGTGCACTAAAGTATAGTGTATGTAAAATTAAATTTTGCATTAACCAATTAATATGCTTATAACCTTTTCTACAACGATGAGAACATCACCGAATTAAGATGTAACTAGCGGTGAAGAAGCAAAGAAGGAATGAATTTGATGATGTTGAGTAACATTTCTAAAAAAATAAGAATAATGTTTGTGAAGACTAGTTTTGCATCAACTTTTAATAAAGCTAAATCGAAAGATTTCATAACCAACTTAAAATTCAAATTGTTAGTTTAGTCGTTCGGAATCATATTGATGATCTTATATATAAAAACATGATGAAAGATTGGATAAAAATCCGAAGGAACTAATTTGATGTCTAAATATAAGATTAACTGAGAAATCATTAAGCTTTTAGAAAATCAAAATGTTGAACCAAAAACCATGACCAATTGACAAATTGGCTAAGCTATCACCAAGGTAATCTGCCTTATGTAGAACTTGTATAATACTCAAATAAATGCATTAAACAAGTCTCATACATTCAAAGAAAACACATAAACACATATATATAGGTTCACAGTTGACTGAAACAGCTTCAAAACAACACTCTTTGCAACAAAAGACACTGGTGATATTTAAAAAGAAACTTACAAATGTAACATAATTTCAAATGTGAAGTTATGGCCATGAAAACCATCATTTATCGTTTCTTCACCTAAATGATTCGGGTCGCTTTGGTTTGCTCTGAATGGCAGCTTCAATCTTCTCCATTACATCAGGTGTAAGCTTCGGAATGACATCAATCGCCTTCATATTTTCTCGAATCTGCATATGACAGCAACCCAAAAAGATTTTAGTTTTAAAATACCAGGAAGTGCAGTATTTAGAGACTCAATCTTCAAGCAAAGTCTTGTGATATGATCTGACCTGAGCCTCCTTTGTAGCACCTGTAATAACAGACGACACGTTAGGGTTGGCAGCACACCATGCAATTGCAAGCTGAGACATCGGTACATCTAGTTCATCTGCAATCGGTTTCAAGTTCCTGACTTTCTTCAGCACATCATCCACTAGTGATCTACTTGCCAAATTCTGAAAAAGAAATATATCAATTTAATACAAAATAATGAATATTTACACCCAAACATGTAGGTATCACAAATTTCAATTAGCATCTGTGAGATTACGTGTACAAACTGGATGTATGATACTTGTTCATGTCTATGGCATTATTAACAAAGCTCAGTTCTTGTCCAAGTTAGCATTCAAAATTAACAAATATATTTCTTGTTTTAAAATTTAAAATTTCCCTCAAATCAATTGATCTATTCAACTACGGAAAAGAATCTGAACAATATTGATATTCCTTAGTTCATTTGTGCATCCATATCCCAAAAAATGAATGCCATTGTAGAATAATATAAATCAGGAGTTTCAACAAAATATGAGAAATATACCTTGTAGTTCTCTAAAGCAAACCGACTATCAGCTGGAACTCCCGAGTTATATTTTCCAGTCAGAACTCCAGATGCAAGTGGACTCCAGGTGGTAAGCCCAATCCCATAGTTGTTGTACAGAGGAAGATATTCATTTTCAACCTGCAAGACAGCATCCACAACTTACACAAATCATTTAATTGCTCGCTCGTGTGTGAATGTTGAAGAATTTCACAAACATTGCACTCAACTACTGCAATCTGAATGCTCTAGCATCAACACTAATAACACCAACTATAGGAATCTATAATTCATCAATTAAGGTTTAATTTGTTCGTTTAGAATACACTATTAAAACTAGCATCAGCACAACAAAATAAAAAAAATAAAATAAAAAATAACATAAAATCATGACCACTGCACACTGAGCTAAAAAGAATCAATCAGAGTTTTCAGTTTTGCTTTCATACCTTATGCCTCGAAAACATATTATACTCAGGCTGTTCAACAATGGGTCCAACAAGATCCAACCTTTTGGCGATCTCACAGGCCTCGGTGATCTGCTGAGCGGACCACTCACTAGTCCCCCAATAAAACGCCCAACCCTTATCGACGACATAATTCATAGCCCTAACAGTTTCTTCAATGGGAGTCGACAAATCAGGCCTATGGCAGTAGATCAGATCAACGTACTCCATATCAAGACGCTTCAAGGAAGCTTTGGTGCCCTCAACAATATGCTTCCGGGACAATCCCTTGTCGTTAGGGCCGGGGCCTCCCCAGAAGATCTTGGTGGAAACGACAATGTCGGATCGTTTCCAGCCGAGCTCCCGGATGGCTTGACCCATGATCTCTTCAGCACGGCCGTTGGCGTAGACCTCCGCGTTGTCGAAGAAATTGACGCCGTTGTCGCGGCAGCACTGGAGGAGGGCTTTGGCTTCTTTGACGTCGATTTGGTTGCCGAAGGTGATCCATGCTCCGTAGGATAGCTGCGATACCTTCAATCCGGATCGACCCAGGTTCTTGTATTGCATCTTTGGGAAGTGAGTGAAGGCTGAAGATGGAGGTCAAAGGAAGATGCTTTGTTAGAGATTCTTCAACAACACTCCACCTCGACTTCTCCACCGGAATTTGGACTTGCATGATAAAACGCAAAAAAAAATAATAAATAAATAATAATAATAATAATAATAATAATAATAATAATAATAATAATAATAATAATAATAATAATAATATATGTGAGAACTTTTTTCTGATGATAATTGTTAGAGTTAATATCAGTTTTCGTTCTTGAATTTTGTAAATTGTTGTATTTTAGTATCAACGTTTATTTTGTCTTTATTATTGGCCTGTGTTTTGAAAATCGTTTCTATTTTCGTACTTTTGACTAACGGTATTAACATTTTCGGTTAGATTTTTTTAAAAAAGACCAAAATGTCACTAAAGACTATAAAAAATATCTCATTTATTTCAATTTCTCTCTCACACTCTCTCTCTTTCTTCTATCTCCACAACACCACACCCCACCACCACCATCACACACCACACACCACCGCCACCACACACCACCTCCACCAAGTTGTCAAGACGAACTAGAGGGTACTCCCCCTCACTCTCAATCATCTGATTATGGTGGAGACAATTTGTGGTGGCAGGGTGATGACATTTGTGATTTTGAGGAAATTGATGTCGTCGTTTACTTCGATGTCGCTGTAATGTCGCATGTCAACGCTAGAGATCAACTCACGCTCTTGTATTGTGGACAAGTTTATGTGTTCGACAATGTCACTATGGACAAGTTTGTGATTTTCAAAATTGGTTTACATCGTTTGTTGTTTTTAACTTGTGTGAAGTTAATATGGTTGTAAGAGATAGGGAAAAAGTGATTTTGTTTATGTTGATTTTGAGTGATGAGTACAAAGAGTGTATTTAGGTTTTTGGAGCTTCAATTTATCATGTTATTGCTAATTTCACATGCTAAATTCAGTTTGTTTATTTAGGTTTATAGAAAAAATATCAGGGATTGAGTGGATATATCTTAAGTTAACCTTAAAACTAGACTTTATAATTTGGGAGAGGCGCTTTAAAAGAGTCGCGTCCTCTGCAACTCCAGCTGAGGAGGCCATGATCAGGGCAGAAGTGAAGCCCCACAGCCTGATGACTATGATGTTATTCCCCCTCAGCAAGTCAAGACTCAGCTAACTATGATTCTTGACTTGCAAGGGATTGTTAGAAGGTCAGTGAGCTATACTCCCGAAGAAGGAGAAATCATACATGATCTGATTGACGAGCAGGTCGCAAAGATATTTAGACTGAATCCAGATGAGCTTGTTAAAGATGCTCTAGAAGTTGACATTTTGAGTGATGAGGAGCTAATAGATGTGAATGAGATAGAGATTAAAGATGTCACATCTGATTACTATCCACAGTACACTGACCCTGAGGGAAATATTATCCCTAACTTGGGTGAAACTTTTGGCAGTGATACTTTTGAGAAGTTGGAGGAGATGGAGAAAGAAAAAGAAAACGATGAAAGTAAATCCCAAGCTACAGATGCTAATGTTGATATTAAGAAAGCTGAATGGGCAGCTTGTTTTGTAGAAATAAAACCCAACGCGCACCTCCAAAGCTGAATGCCTACACCGGACTTTACCGAGTCAAGAGACATCAAAAAGTGTTAGGCAAGACTATCGCGTGGGCCTATTTTGAAGACTTGGATGTCTATGGTGTGAAAAGATAGAAGGGGATTGAGTACTTCAGATATCCACATGATCTAAAGACTCTTCCTGGTTTTAAGCTAAACAAATTAGCCAGTTTAGACCTTTTGTATGCCAACCCGAGGAAGATGTCGGGATGGTTTGAGACAGCGCTGAAGAAAGAGTACCACACCAGATGGGTAAACTTCTGATCTCAACAACCTAAGAGGTTCATTCATAAGTCTAAAGTTGACCCTATATTT
>JACCIX010000716.1:0-90000 GCA_025506515.1 Flaveria trinervia | reverse complement strand
GATCGATCCTAGGTTAGTCCTGTATTTCCTGATGGATGGTTGCACACCACTCCATTTAGGACTCCGGTGAATGGTCTGTATGTCTGCCCATACTCCATTTCACATTGGTTCACGGGCTCGCTACCTGTATTCCCTCTGTTCAGTTATTATATGATATGATTATTAGCTCGGGTTATGTTCTATTTGATATTATGTTATCCTCTGTCATCATTATATATGTTTATATTTGTTATCTGTTATTCACTGAGCGTTATGCTCAGGCCTGCCTTGTTTTCATGCACGTCAGATCAGCAGGGCCATCCGGGAGGGGAGTGAAGAGTGGAAGTCTGCATAAAGAAGAGTTTATTTAATTTGATGTAATGACTTGTTGGATTTTAGACTAGTGTTTTCTTTTTGGTTATTTAAATTTTAATCGTTATGAATAATGGAATGATGTTTGGATTTTGATTACCGTGATAGTGACACGTCAGCCTTCTCGGGTTGGGGTGTTACAGGCGCCATACGCCTGCATAGTGGCAAAGCGCCTGAACAGGGTAGAAGCGCCCAAATAGTGCCCATGCGCCCAGACTGTTTTACACTTAGAATTTTTATGCTCATGCGCCTGAAAGGTCCCATCCGCCCAATTTGGGCTTAAGATTTTCTAAGTGGTTTTAAGGGGTAATATGGGGAGATAGGCCTGGTTATGATGTGATGGCTTATGTCTGATGTGTGTTATTTATGTATGATGTTACCTGTATGGTGATGGTGTATGCTTATGATTATGTGTATGTTCCTTATTATGTATGTATGTCTTCCCTTGGCTTTGCGTTGAACGTTAACAAATGTAATGAAAGTATTATGTAACGTAAAGTGGAAGATAATGAAAAGAGGAACGTAATGAATGAATGCATGCATGAATGAATGAACGAATGAAAGGCTTGCAAGCATATGTATGAGGTGACCGACTCTGTGTCACAACAAACTCGAAAGAGGACCTTGTCGTGTACTCCCGTACTGTGTTAGTCTTCGGACATGAGTCGGGGGTTTGGTTACAGGCCCCGACACAGTATTAGTCTTCGGACATGAGTCGGGGGTATTGCATGAGACAGGATCCAGATGAATGAGAAGAGGATCGCGTACTCTGGTACTGTGTCAGTCTTCGGACATGAGTCGGGGGTTTGGTTACAGGCCCCGGCACAGTATCAGTCTTCGGAAATGAGTCGGGGGTATTGCATGAGACAGGATCCGAATGAATAAGAGAGGATCGCGTACTCCGGTACTGTGTCAGTCTTCGGACATGAGTCGGGGGTTTGTGTTCAGACCCCGGCACAGTTTCTGCAACGAGATGGCACGTCTGGTGCCGGATCAGGCAACACCTCTTTCGCGAAAGATCAAGAGGTATATTCAGGGCTTGTCGGTGGACAACCGTAGGCACATGATCGCCGCCGGACCGAGCACGTTTAGGTCGGCAGTTGACCTGGCGAGAAGGTTGTACGACGAGCGGGGGGCGATGGCGATGACAGACGACGGGGAGGAGCGAGCCTATGTAAGAAGGGGAAAGGAAGGCGAGACAATGATGGTGGATTTGTGTATGAAGGTATGGCGTCGAGGGACGATGATCGGAAGAGAATAGAAAGAAAAGGAGAAGTCTGCAAAAAGTGCAGTAGAGGCCATGAGGGGGAATGCAAGTGGGGACTGAACGCCTGTTTCTAGTGCGGGAAGGAAGGCCACAGGGTGAGGGATTGTCACACGGCTAAGTGCTACGACTGTGGCGAGACTGGACACCTGAGTAGGGATTGTAAGAAGTCGAAAGCAGGAAGATCCGGTGTGAGGAAAGGGAACAGAGGGTGAAGGCTAGAGCTTTTACCATGATCAAGAGGAGGCTGGAGCGGACTTCGACTTGACGTCAGGTACGTTTCTGGTATTTTAAAAAAAATTGTGCATCTATGATTTGAATGCGATGCTAGTAGTAGTCTTGTTCCTACTACTTTCTATTGTGAGTGGTATGTTAGGAGAAAGAACATCGATGAGCCCTTTGATGTAGAGAGTGCTATTAATGAATCCACTAGGTTACCTAGATGCCCTAGAGGATTGCGCGATAGAATTGAGAGAGAGTGCTTGTTCCTGCTAGACTGCTCATAAAGGCATAGGTGAATAGATGTACATCACCGTGTGAGTTGATCAGTAATCTTCGACTCGAACCCCAAGTGTTGCAAGGAGATGGATTGATCAACCGTGCACACTAGAGTTTGGTGTCGACCTACGACAATGAATTATGATGAAGGTTTCGACCTAGAAAGTGGATTGCTTGGTTTGGAATCGAGTAAAGCTAATATTAAAGTGTAGAGGGACATTCCCAGTTGTTGCTCAGGTAGGAGAAGTGACACATCGACTGGAGCTACCGATGAGTTAAGTGGAATTCATCTGATGTTCCATGCATCTCGTCTAAGAAAGAGCTTAACTGATGAGGATATGATCATGCTACTAGAGAACACTGAGATGGACAAAGTATCCAACCACGAGAAGCAACTGGTGGCCATTACTAATAAGAAGAAGAGAATAGGCTAATGAGGATGATGGTTTCACTTGTGCGGGTGCAGTGAGGCCTAAAGGGATCTAAGTCTAAATGCAAGATCAAAGAAGAAATGAGACAGTGTTACCCATAACTGTTCGAGAAGCGACAGGTTTCGGGGACGAAACCTCTTTAAGGGGGGTAGACTTGTAACACCCCAAATTTCTATTCAAACGAAAGGAAAAAAAGTAAATAGAAAGAATAGATAATGAGCACAAGTGGAGGGGGAAAAAGTGTACAAAGTACAAAACCTTTTTACTTTAAGGTTTAAAGGGGGCATGGTCGCCCATTTCCTCTCCATCTTCTTCATTCGGCTGAAAGGAAGAAGGAAGAGAGAGAAAGCCCCGGTTGTAGAGAGAGAAAGAGGAAGAAGCAGCTGCAAAGGTAAGTCTTCTCTTATATGAGCTCAGTTTCAGCTGGGTTTCGAGTTCTTGACCGAAGTTCTTGGTGTTTAGTGTTTGTTTTCGGGATTCAAGAGCTGAATCGAAGGTGGGTCTCGAACTGGAAGTGTGTTGCGCAAGGGCTGCTCAAGGTGAGTTTCTAGAACCCCTCTTTTACTGATTTTCAACTTGTTTGGGGCTATTATGCATACCAAGTAAACATTTTGAAAGTAACCGTGGGTCTACAGCCTTATGTTTGAATGATGTATGTATGTATTTATGTATGTTTTAGTGTTGATTTTGGGGTAGTAATGTTGTGTAGCATGCTTAGATGCCCTTAGTATGTTAGATCTCTGCTTGGGTATCATTAGAATGATAATCGGGTGATGTTGGTAGCATAGTAAATATTTCAGAATGTTCTGATGAACATGAACAGTGGTCCATGCGCCTAGAGGTGGCTCATGCGCCCAAATAGTGCCCATGCGCCCAGCATGAGTGGCCAGACGCCTAAGTGTTGGCCATGCGCCCAAGTGTTGGCCATGCGCCCAAGTGCTGGCCATGCACCTAAATAGTGGCCCATGCGCCTAAGTGTTGGCCCTGCGCCCAAGTGTTGGCCATGCGCCTAAATAGTGCCCGTGCGCCCAAGTGCCAAAACGGCTAAGTGTTGGTAATGCGCCTGAATAGGCGCCATGCACTTGCATAGTGGCAAAGCCCTTGAACAGGGCAGAAGCGCCCAAATAGTGCCCATGCGCCCAGACTGTTTTACACTTAGAATTTTTATGCTCATGCGCCTGGAAGGTCCCATGCGCCCAATTTAGACTTAAGGTTTTCTAAGTGGTTTTAAGGGGTAATATGGGGAGATAGGCCTGGTTATGATGTGATGGCTTATGTCTGATGTGTGTTATGTATGTATGATGTTGCCTGTATGGTGATGGTATATGTTTACGATTATGTGTATGTTCCTTATTATGTATGTATGTCTTCCCTTGGCTTTGTGTTGAATGTTAATGAATGTAATAAAAGTATTATGTAACGTAAAATGGAAGATAATGAAAAGAGGAACGTTATGAATGAATGTAAGCATGAATCAATGAACGAATGAAAGGCTTGCAAGCATATGTATGAGGTGAGCGACTCTGTGTCGCAACAGACTCGAAAGAGGACCTTGTCACGTACTCCGGTACTGTGTTAGTCTTTGGACATGAGTTGGGGGTTTGGTTACAGGCCCCGACACAGTATCAGTCTTCGGACATGAGTCGGGGGTATTGCATGAGACAGGATCCAGATGAATGAGAAGAGGATCGCGTACTCCGGTATTGTGTCAGTCTTCGGACATGAGTCGGGGGTATTGCATGAGACAGGATCTGGATGATTTAGAAGAGGATCACGTACTCCGGTACCGTGTCAGTCTTCGGACATGAGTCGGGGGTTTGTGTTCAGACCCCCAGCATAGTATCAGTCTTTGGACATGAGTCGGGAGTAGTGCGTGAAACTGAGATGAGATGAAAGAAACGAATCGCGTACTCCGATACTGTGTCAGTCTTCAGACATGAGTCGGGGGTTTGTTTATCAGGCCCCAGCACAGTATCAGTATTCGGGCATGAGTCGGGGGTATTGCATGAGACGAGATAATCAGGTGAGCAACTTTGTGTTGCAACAGACTCGGATAGAGTTCAATCCCTGTGATTGACTCGAATGGGATCTTTGTCGCGTATCTCGGTGCTGTGTCAGTCTTCGGACATGAGTCGGGGGTTTATGAGCAGGCCCCGGCACAACATCAGCTTTCGAGCATGAGTCGGGGATATTGCACGAGACAAGATTCGAGTAATAAAGAGTAATGAGCAAAGAGATGAATGAATGAATAAAAGATAATGATGGAAAGAATGAACGTATGAAATGAACGTTAATGAATTATCATAATAATGTACTAAATAGGATCTTTGTCATTCGACCTTAGTAATCGTGGCTGAGTGCCAAGAAGAGGGTAAAGTCTGACCGGATCTAGAATGAGAAGTGAACGATAATGTAATACGTTGAATGAATGGAAGTTAATGAACGTAATGACGAAGATAATAATGATATTATTTGTATGTACGTATGATGTATGATCACGAACGATTGTAAAGTATAGTATGCTTTTGAAAGAAAAGTAAAGAACGGTTTTAACCAAAGTAAAGTATTTTATTAAAAAACTAGAACTCACTCAGCGTTGCTGACGTTTGTATGCATGATAGTTGGCAGGTATTTATTGATGCTGAGGAGTTGCAGACATGGATGCATAAGCTACTGGGAGCATTTTGAGGCTGGGATCCGTATTTTGAGATAAAAAAATGTTGTAAATGAATGAAATGACATGTTTTTAGTTATTAATGAAAGTTTTAAATTTCGCTGCAAAATAAATGTACGTTTTATAATGTTTTATAATGTAACGGGGCCTTACAGAAAACAAGCGAACTCGTGTTTGGTTTTACGCGATTTCTGTAAAATGCATGAAAAATGATAATTTGTAACGTATAATATGGAATACCAAAAAAAATTTGAAATGAAAATTTATTAAAAAAATCTTTTTTATTATATACATTTATTATAATAAATTTTTTTATCTATTAAATTTTTTTATTACCGAGAACTGAATCGATCATGAGATCACATCCTCAAGATATACTTTAGCACAAAGATGAAATTAATCATCGACAAGCAATAAGATCACACTGATAACTGAATGTAATTACAGTCTTTGAATGATTTTTAAATTCTCAAACAGATCAATAACAATTGCTTATATGTTTGTCCACTTAAACCCATGCCCTATCTTTTTCAACAAGCATCAAATGATTCATTAAGATTCGATTAAATACTTCAGAATGCTAGGACCCCACAATAATTTGGCAAAAACCTCACCCAACCTCAGGATTTCTTGAATTTTGTTATGATCATTATAGAGCAAGGCTTGTGTATTAGTGTGCAAGTGATTATCAACAGAATATTGCATTCTGTGATAAATTCATCGTTTAGATGATTTGACACGACTTAGACCAAAATGGTGGCTCCAGGTCTATACTCACGTATAACAAAGGAGATAACCATTTAATCATGTGCCGATGAGAGCTCTAGGTCAGTACTATCGTACAACAAAGAAGATCATCACTCCAGGTCGGTACTTCCGTACAACAGAGGAGATTAGCACAAACACAAGACACATAAATACACCAATCATAGCTCAAAGATATGGCTTATATGATTTGTATCATGGTGGGTGAAAGATTAATTCTCAATCCAATTTTTGTCGGGACTTAGTTTTCGTACAACCCAAAATGATTGCGTAAATCCAGACGTCCTTAAGCATATATTTTAATTTAAATCATGATGCTGCTGTCTACTGTATTCTTCAGGCTGAGTCTACCAAGCATATCATTAAAGAATCTGTTTGTTTTTCTATTATTTGCAATTAAAAATAAGATGTGAATTAGATAACAAAATCAGTTACTATCATTTCTTATTTTATAAACGCAAGTCATGCAAAAACAAGCATTTCAAGAAGATATACAATCATTTCCCAGTCATCTCGAATCAAGTTCTAGTTCTCTTTTCATATTTTTATTTAATTTTGATATACTCTCCCCCTAAATTTTTATTTTTGCAAACCTATTTTTGTTTTGTTATTTTATTTTTTATTTATTTGTATTTTTTTATTATTTTATTTAATATTTTTTTTGAACACAATACTATACAAAAATAAAAATTTACCAAAGAAGGTCTTCCAAACTACACTAATATGAATATAAGAAATGAATTGTCAAGAAATATGTAGTGATTGTGAAGTGAGAACGGTGATTGTGTAGATAAAAATCCAGATTTTGTGAATAAAATACCGTAACCTTAACCTGTTTGTTCCGCCTCAAATTTGAATTAGGAACAATCTCTGTCACTAAACCGTATTACTAATAGTCCTCCTGAATTGTTCCTGCACTCATTAACAGATTAGTTTGAAAGGGGAACCCAGGTCATCGTAGTCCTAGAAGTCCTTTTTCATCAATACAGGAAACCTGCTTTTGCACACAACCGTTTAAACAATCGGGGATATCAGTATCCTTATTTTTAATTTGCCAAATTTGTTTCGGTTTAATTAATTTGGATTTGATGAATTAAATTTGGAAATCATTTTCTGTTTAAGACCGAAGGGAAAAGAATTTGGTTTTGAACCTTTGGTCATTTTCATCTTTGTATCATGTGAAACCGGCTTCACATGAAAAGGTTTGGATGGAGGGTTTTTCATCCAACCATTCAAAGATATGTGCTTTTTACCTCTTGATCCAGAGAAGCAACCCATGTTGCCTTTACCGTCTAGAACATTCTTTGTAGACTTACATTCGGAGAAGCAATTCATTATGCCTTTACCATTCAAAGCAAGTCTTTGAGGGAACTTCTTTACCACATGACCTTCTTTTCGACACTCAAAACAAGCCTTGAAAGGCTTTTGATGCTTGACTGAACCATGTGATGCAGGTGGGGATGAGGATTGCTTTGAGGTTGTTGTAGATTCTTGCTTGTTTTGGCGTTTGCTATGCTGAACAGGGTATGAGATCTTCACTGATTGACTTGGTTGTTTTGCAATTGGAGAAGAGATCCGTATTTGTCTTGATTTAGCTTCTGGAAGCTTTTGTGACTTGACAATGTTAGGAGATATCATGATCTGTGAGAAACCAACTCGCTCCTCTATGATTGATTCATCATCTGAGCTTATCCAGTCTCGTATGCACAAATCTTTCTCCAACGGATCTTGATTGAGACCTCCTATTGTGTTGGCTTTGATTATAAGATTCTGATTGCTTGATGATTCGACAACTGTTCCTTCTTTAACAAACCTGACTGGAACAAATGAAGGAATATTACCTGTTTTGAATTTTTTCAAGAAGTTGGAGAAGCAACTGATATTGGTGTTGGAGCATCAGAAGTGGAATCATCATTACTCTTCTTATCAGACCCCTGCCTGAGAAATCCCAACCTACTGGAAACTCTACACATCTCTAACCTCTTAAGATTACATTCTTGGAACTTGTATTTAAACAATTAGTTTCTGCAACTTCAATCAAATCATTTGTTGAATGAGATCTGGGCATTGGTGAATACATAAAGTAGAAGGAGGTGGAACTGAACTAAATATAGTTTCACTATCAGATTTATATCCAATCCCATGTTTTAACCCGCGCCCCTTGTCGTTTAGCATAAGCTCATCCTTTTTCATATGTGAAGGGTCCATTTATCAAGCTTTGTTTGAAGCTTTGTCGTTTCAAATTGAGCTAAAACAGCTTTTCTCTCAAAATATAATTTCAACGTTACGCTCCAAGTGGTTCTTCTTAAAAGATCATTTTCAGCCAATGCTTCATCAAGTTTCCTTGAAAAAGCAATTCATTTTTCTTTAATTCCTGATTGATTATTTTTAATTCTTTTTCATTTTTCAGTAACAATCTTGTAGAGATTAATGAAGAGGCTGATGCAACCTAAATATCTTTAGTCTTTCCTGCATGCTGCACAAGTTCATTGAAGTGAAATGCTTCGAAAGTTTCACATGTGCAACAGAAATACTCTAAGTGTGAAATCATCTGAAGCCAAGACCAACATCTTCCAAAGCCAAAGATGAAGTCTTCCGAAGCCTCAGAGACAAAGTCTTCGAAGCTTCAAGTTCATGAAGACAGATTTCTTCCAAAGACTTTTAGTAACATGCTTTATTTGATGTACTGTTCCATAAAGCTGGATACCTTTCCGCTGCAACTCTGCAAGTCACCAACTAACATGGTTTTGTGAAAAGGTCCATGCTTTTGGTAACTGTACATTGAGGTCGTGAGTTTATAACTTTCTACTTTATGTACTTTATCCTTTTTGTAATAGATAAGGATGTGAGCTATGGCATGTCATATTCACTAGTCAAAAGGCAATCTACCTTTTGACTCTACAATTGATTTTATGTGTGTCTAGTCAATGTATCCAGCTGGCTTTCAAAGTATAGCCGACTGTAGGATGTTGTATAAGTATCTCATGTTCTTGTATCTTTTATTTATGCTTTGTAACACTTGTAATAGAACATAAAGAAAGCAATATACTGCATTCTTGAAAACCAAACACTTGTGCTCTTTGTGTTCTGTCTCATATACTACTGTGTTCTTAGTGTCATCACTTGGTTAATCCAGTTTACTGTTTGATCTAAGTTTAGTTTATCTCCTATTTGTGTGTTGTTGTTGTAACTCATACCCTTCAACGATCCTGCATTTGGTATCAGAGCATTCCAGGCTCTTGATATAAGATCTCACCATCTTTAGATCCCTCACACACACAAATACTAAACTTTTCAAATGGCAGCCATTTCTAAAACTGATATGGAAACTGGAACCATGAACAAGTCCCCACTGATCACTCTTGATGAGTTTGACACCTGGTGTTTAAGAATGGAAGGTTTCATCAGGTCTCTTGATTCAAGAATGTGGGAGTCTATTGAGAATGGACCTTTCATACCCAGCACCCTTCTGCTACTGGTGCTGGTATGATCCCCAAAGATGTGGCTACTACTCTGATGAAGATAGGAAGAGAGTAGAGATAGACAGAAAAGCCATGACAGCTCTTCAAACTGCCATTCTAAACTCTGTATACAGAGGTTTCAAGAAGTGCAAAACAGCCAAGCAGCTGTGGGATGCACTGAAACTGATGTATGAGGGTTCTTCTGAAGCCAAGGAGAACAAGAAGGATCTCCTGAAGCGCATTTTGAAAAACTTCACCTTCAAAACAGGTGAAACCATGACTCAGCAGTACTTCAGGTATGTTGAGATAGTGGATACCCTAGTGGATGGAGAGTTTCTCTTGAAAACAGAGACATTGTAAGGAAGTTCATGTCCTCACTTCCTAGGCATTGGACACACTACTGTGTGGTGATCAAGAGAACTAAAAATCTCAAAACTCTTACTCTGACTGAGTTATATGGGATTCTCAGTGGCTACCAGATGGAGATGAACATGCAAGGTTTATCTGGAAACTCCAACAATCAAATGGGTTCAGCCCTACATGTGGTTGAAAGGGACAGCATAGAACCCAAACATCATCTCTTATGCTACCCTGACAACTCACTCAAGGGTCCTTTCATCACCTTCCTAGAGACACCAAAGGAGAACTACACTCAAGGAAGCCCATTCCAAGAGACAAGCTCTTTTCAAGCTTTTGTGTCTTCTGATGAAAGCTGTGGCAACTCTCTTTTCACTCTTGAAGACCTGGACTGTATCCATCCAGATGATCTGGAATACATGGAAATAGTCCAGCAGATGGCTCTTCTCACTCACAGAGCCAAGAAGTTCTACAAGAGGACTGGAAGGAAGTTTCCAAGCGATGCAACCAGTGGAAAGTTTGGACTGGACAAAGGCAAAGTCAAGTGTTAAAACTGTAACCTGATGGGCCACTTTGCCAGAGAGTTTAAGGCACCTCGAACAATGGTGGCCAAACACAATCCATACCAAACTACACTGACAAAGCTCTCCATAATGAGAAGTCAAAGCAGCAAGCTGCTGTTGCTGTTGAAGAAGGAGGCTTTGACTGGAGCTTTCAGGTTGAAGATGCCTCTCCAAACCAAGCACTGATGGCAAATCATGAACCAAGGTATTGGAACATCTCTGTACTCCTGAATGCATTGCTAAAGTTAACAGGTACAGGCCTATAACTTGGAACTGAGATCTGATATTGAGTCCTTAAATTTTAAAATCTTATTTTAAAAAGTCTGAAAATGATTATAAGCTGAAAATAGAGGACTTAGAGAAAACCATTTTAGTTCTAAAACATGAACACACAGATTTTAGGACTCAAATTAAAGATCTCATAACCAAGTTAACTGAGTGCCAGGCTGAGCTTGTGATCAGCAAAGCTAGGGCAGAAAAGAGTGTTCTTGAAGAAGAGACCTTCAAGAACATGATATCCTCATCCCTGCACAAAAAAGTGTGCTATCAAAATAGACAGGGACTGGGATCCAATGAGATAGCTCCTCCACACACAATCTTGTCAGTAAGATCTCCTAGGTGTGGAACTGTGAAGATGAGCTTCCTCTCATAGATCCTATGAGTGAGGAGGATGAAGAAGAGATAGTGAAGAATCCCTCTACAAAGAGTGAAGAGGAGGATTCCAAGAAGGGCCACTATCCTTCTGAGGAGAAAGTGAAGACTGTGATGACCAAGTCTATGAGAAAGAACTTGATCAGAAAGAGCAAAAGAAAGGCAAGGAAGGCTCAAGAGATCAAGGCTACTTTTGACTCTAAGCAGAAACAAGTTTTTATTTCTACAGGGTTTAAAGTGGTAGGGACTGAAGGCATCAACCAAAACTGCTAAGTTCTGGTTCTTGCTCAACTCATCTCAGCAGCAAGAAGAAGACTGATCTGCTGTGTACCACTGCTGCGCAGCCTGGTCCATCAAACTCCAAGCACAGTTCTCAGCCCAAGAGGACTGTCTCAGCATCTGCAAAGATGAAGGTGGAGAAGGGAAGTGACCAAAGACAGTCTTACTCTCAAGACAAGGCTCTTGTGAAGAAGAAGATGAATTGTGTTATGTGTGACAGCACCACTCACATTGCAAAGGATTGTCCCTTCAATCCTAAAGGTACTGTCCATATGGCCAAAACAAAGGCTTCAAAGAGTTCTAAGAAGATTCAGGCTTCGGAAGGAAAACCAGTTTCCTTTGGAAGTTCCAAATCTAACAAGAAGGGAAGTGGAAAATTCTCTTCGGAAGAACATTTGGTCTCGGAAGAAAGGAGTTCTTCCGAAGCACTGAAGTCTGCTGCAGTGTTTGCAGAATCTTCCGAAGGTTCAGTCATCAAAACTTCTGAAACTCCAAAAGTTTCTAAAGTTTTGAAGGTCAAGTCCAAGACTCCAAAGGTGGTGTGGACGTCTAAGAAAGACCAAGTGACTGAGATTTCTCCATCAAAAACAGCTCAAGATCCTTTTAGTACAACCATAGGATCTATTATTGTTAATTTACCTTCTGCAAGTGAGCCCAAGACAAGCAAGGCTTGGGTTTCCAGATGTAACTAATCATTCTCTTTTATGCAGGGATAGCTGAAGACAGACAGAAATGTCTGGATGATAGATAGTGGCTACTCCAGGCACTGATTGGTATTAGGTCACTACTCCAGAACTTTAAAAGGATTGATGGAGGACCTGTTGCTTTTGGAGGAGATGAAGGTGGTTATATTCTGGTAGGGGCAAGGTCACAAATGGTAAGCTCAGCATAAAAAAGGTAAACTTTGTAAAGGAGCTTGGATACAATCTTTTGAGTGTATCTCAATTTTGTGATCAGAGTCATAACATGCTCTTTACTGAGCATGACTGCATTGTTCTTAGGCCTGGTGTGGTCATTCCTCATGAGCATATCCTGCTTAGAGCCCCCAGAAAGGAAACATGTACAAGATGGATTTGCAAAACCTCTCCCTCTGGAGAAGTTTCATGCTTTCTGTCTAAAGCCAATAGTGATGAGTCTTTCCTATGCATAAAAGAATATGCCATGTAAACTTTAGAACATGAATAAATTAATTAAGCATGACTTGGTAACTGGAATGCCAAAGAAAGAGTTTACAAGTGATAACCACTGTGTTGCATGCCTAAAAGGGAAGCAACATAAGGTATCTCACAAGCCTAAGGAAAAGAACTCAATCACTACCCCCTTACACTTGTTACATATGGATCTCTTTGGCCCCACCAGTGTAATGAGTTTAGGAAGGACCTCATACTGTCTAGTGATCACAGATGACTTTACAGATTCACTTGGGTTTTCTTCCTTAGAACTAGGATGAGACTCCTGAGATTCTGAAGAATTTCATCTTAAAGATTGAGAATCAATCTGATCACAAGGTCAAGATCATAAGATGTGATCAAGGAACCGAATTTAAGAACCATATCCTTGGCACATTCTGTGATGAAAAGGGTATTACAAGACAATTTAGTGCTCCCAAACTCCTCAGCAAAATGGTGTCTGAGAGAACAGGACACTGATGAAGCTGCAAGAACCATGTTGTCTGAATCTAAACTGCCCATCACCTTCTGGGCAGAGGCAGTCAACACTGCCTGCTATGTGCAGAACGAGTTTTAGTAGTTGACTCATGGCAGACTCTTATGAACTTTGGCACAAGAGGAGACCTTTCATTGGTTTTCTTAGTTCATTTGGATGTCCTTGCACCATCTTGAATACCAAAGATCAAATTGCCAAGTTTGCTGAGAAATCAGATGATGAACACTTTATTGGATACTCTTCCCAGCTAAGGCTTATAGAGTATACAATCTCAGAACTAGAATTGTTGAGGAGTCAGCCAATGTGACTTTCAATGAACACACACCTTGTGTTATTGGTTCTGGTCCGGATTGGCTGTTTGATCTTGATTTGGTTACCACTGTTTTAAAACAAATCTTGTGAGAATTTTTCAGGATCTGCAGAAAATTTGAATACGATGATCCTGATCCAAGATTTGAGCTAGGAAGATCTTCAAGACACATATCTTCAGCTCCAGTTGGAACACTTCTGCAAATGAGGTTTCTATCAGCCCTACAATGACAAATTCAGCTGATACATCTGGTATGCCTTCAAATTCCAGCTTAGAGGCTCTACAACCAGATAAGAACACCTCAACTGTAGAAGAGAACATGTCTGTTGGTGACAGTGACCAAGAATTTCTTGATGCACTAACCACACTGTGGATGAGAACATCAATGATGTCACACACCACTTGGATCAAGTTCACTTGAAAAGTGCGCTGATGTGGTGGGAGAAACATCTATGCCAGATCTAAATTTTTCAAATTTAGATCTTTCTCAACAACTTGCTGTGATCCCTCAGCTTAGGATCCATAAGTCTCATCCTACCAACACATCATTGGAGATGTTGTCTCGGGGTAAAAACAAGAGGACAAACCCATGAAGCAAATGTTTGTCTTCACTCTTGTTTTCTATCCCAGATAGAGCAAAGAAAGTTGATGAAGCTATAAAGGATGGAAGTTGGGTTGAAGCTATGCAACAAGAGCTGCTTCATTCAAAAGGTAGAAAGTTTGGAACCTTTGTCCTCTTCCTTCTGGGAAGACTACCATTGGAACCAAATGGGTGTTTAGGAACAGAAAGATGATAGAGGCATCATCATCAAGAACAAAGCTAGACTGGTTGTTCAAGGATACACACAAGAGAAGGATTGACTACACTGATGTCTTTGCTCCAGTGGCAAATTAGAAGCTATTAGGATATTCCTGGCATTTGCTGCATCCAAGAACTTCAAGATTTTTCAACTTGATGTGAAGTGTGCCTTTTTGTATGGAGTGATAGATGAAGAGGTTTATGTCAAACAACCACCTGGTTTTGTAGACCCTGATCATCCTGATTATGTCTGCAAGCTGACAAAGCTCTCTATGGGCTGCATCAGGCACCCAGGAAGTGTATGAGACACTCTTTGAGTATCTCTATAAACATGGATACAGGAGGGGTACTATAGATGGAACTCTCTTTATCAAAGGAAGGAAAATATATATTGCTAGTTCAGGTATATGTGGATGACATCATCTTTGGTTCAACTAATCCAAAGCTTGCAAAGACTTTGAGAAGCTGATGAAAGACAGATTTGAAATGAGTGCCATGGGGGAACTCAATTTCTTTCTGGGAATTCAAGTGAAGCAAGTTGAAGATGGCATCTTCATAAGTCAGTCAAAGTATGTTCAGGACATACTCAAGAGGTTTATATGACTGGCTGTAAGATTGCTAAGACAACCCATAGCCAGAAACCACTCTCTTGGTCTAATCTTGAGGGAGTGTGTAGATGAGCATTTATATAGGGCTATGATTGGGTCTCTTATGTATCTTACTGCTAGCAGGCCTGATATCATGTTTGCTACATGTATCTGTGCAAGATATCAAGCCAACCCTAAGATGTCTCACCTTATCACTGTCAAAAGGATTCTATACCTCAAGGGTGCATCATCACTTGCCTATGGTATCCCAAGAATTCTGACTTTAATCTGTATGCCTATACAGATAGTGATTATGGTGGTTGCAACATGACTGCAAAGTCTACATTTGGGGGATGTCAATTTCTTGGTGGAAGGGTTGTCTCATGGCAATGCAAGAAACCATCCTGTGTCTCTGTATCAACTGCTGAAGCTGAATACATTGCTGCTGCAAGCTGCTGTGCTCAAGTACTTGGATTCAAAACAGATGCTGGACTATGGGTTAAACTTCAAGGAGACTCCCATTCATATAGACAACAATAGTGCTATCTCAATCACAGAGAACCCTGTGCAGCACTCAGGACAAAGCACATCATATCAGGTATCATTTAATAAGAGATAACTATGAAAAGGGATTAATTAAACTAGTCAAGGTTCACACAGATGAACAATACGCTGATCTGTTTACAAAGGCTTTTGATGAATAGAGATTTAATATCTTATATCAGCTATTGGATGATAAACCTTGAGTAAGCTTTTTCTAAAACTAATTCTTATTATTTCTTAAAATATGTGTGTCCTAAGTTGTCTAGTTCATCACTTTCATAAGCTCATGTTTTCTTTGGATGAAAATTTCTTTTTGAAGACTTTCCTTAGATTTTTTAAAAAATCTGATACTTCGAAAGTTTTGTTTTTAACTTCGGAAGTAAATCATGCCTTCAAATTAAATAACTGTCTAAGAAGTTTACCTTCGGAAGAGTTCAAAATTATCTTCTGAAGCATAAATATTTGTCTCAGACACTTACTAAATTTTATGGACTATTTGTCTCGGAAGTTTGTCTGTTTACACACAAAGCACTCAAGCTTTAATTTTTCTTCCGAAGCAAAAATTTTCAAATCTCTTTGGAAATTCTTCCGAAGTCATTTTAGCTTCGGAAGCTTTTTAATTAAAACTTCCGAAGATAATTAACCTGGGAAGCTTTTTGACTTCCAAGAAAACTACTTTTTGAGCAAAAAGTAAACTACTTTTTTAGAGGTGGGACCGACATTCGGATTTGAAAGTTTATCCTCTTTCATTAAACTTTATCTAAAATCCTTCTCACATATAAACCCAATGGTTTCCCCCCTATTTCTATCATAAGTTCTTCCTCCAAACCTAAAAACCTAAATTTCTCTCTAAAATTTCTTTCTTTCTTCTTCCTTCGTCCTTAAACTACTTCAAAACAGCCAACCTTGCTCACAGAATTGATCCCAACTTTACCATGCAGCTACACAGACAACACAATCAAGTTGCTCTGTTACACTCTGAGAAAGATCCTATTTCTCAGAGGTTTGCCGTTTCTTGTCTCTGTCGAACTACTTCACCTCCCTCACCATTGATCCTCCACTCTATGAGGATCAATTGCTTGAATTCTGGAAGACTTGCCAAGAGGTCATTATGGATGGGGAGAAGGCACTGTCTGCCACAATGCAGGGGATAAAAATCTTCATCACTCCGGCCATCATCAACAGACATCTTCAGCTGGATGGTGAAGAAGGTGAGGTGTTCTTCCCAAAGGAAGCTGTTAATCATTCCTTTGAGCAGATGGGATATGAGGGAGATTTCTCTGTAAAGACCTTCAGGAAAGGGAAGGTCTCATCCCAATGGAGATTCCTGCTTCATGTGGTCATCCACAGCTTATCAAACAAGCATGGTGGATGGGACCAGATTCCTGAAGATCTCTCTTTTATAGTCCATGGAATGGTTCAAGGGGTCAAATTCAGGTACTCTCAGTTTGTTTATACAAATTTGCTTGCTAATTTAGACTCCTTAGAATATTACATGTTTCCTAGATATGTCCAGTACATTCTTAACTGTGAACTGGGCTCACAGTTAAGGGGAACAGGTAACATTCTTAAATTGGGACAGATGAAGCCCGACATCTTTAAAATATTAAGAAAGTCAACTGTTGGATTCTCTGGGGTAGAAACAGCCCTAGTCCCAAAAATGTTAGAGCTCATTGCTCAAGGTGACAACCTAGCAGCACAAGCTAGTGTTGAACCCACACTTGCTGCTTCCCAACCACCCACAAAACCTCAAATCTCCATCACCTACCAAAGAAAATCCAAACGAACCCCTGCTCAGATTATTCAGTCTGTGGAGGTCCCCATATACTCACCCATACAGGAAGAAATGGACACTGGAGCTCCTATTTCTCCTGAGGAGCAGTCCACTCCCATCTATTCAAGAATCAGTGATGACGTTCCTCATGCTCAGCCTGATGAGCTCATTAGCCCTACCGCCTTAAGCCATCACTCTGAGTCTCAACACTCCAATGATCAACCTTCAGGGGACAGTTACCATCCCCAGCCTATAGATCTCAACCAACCAATTCCAAACCTTGACTTCTATACTAATGAAGATATAGTTTCAGTGAGTATAATGAATCTCTCTTCTTTCCCCCTACTCAAAGAGAGATGAGTACTCATGAGTCTCCTACATCTATCCCACATCAGTCACCTACAACTGAGGTGGACACTTCTGAACCTATTCAGGATGTCCATATGGAAGAGGCTCTCACTTCTGAAAGTGATTACATCATTAAGACATCAACCATGGCAACTCAGCCCACTAACATCTCAACTGAGACTGCCAGTGAGCAGAGGGAATCCAGTAGCCAAGAACTTAGAACTGGTCTTGAGAGAAAGGACTTTGGTCCAATCTTCTCCACCCCAAGTGATTCTTCTGATGAAGATGAGGGGGATCTGAGACTAAAAGTGCACAAACTGTCTAAAACATGCACTTACCTAGTCTCAAAGGTCAGTCACCTTGAATCTCAGGTGACTACCTTACAAAACAGGATCAATGATCAGCAACTTGAGATTTCTTATCTTAAGGAAAAACTAGCTGGGAGACCCTTAAGGAGAGCTCAACCAGGAACACAAGAACCTGTGGATGTGATTGACCTATCCTCCAGCTCACCTATGCAAGTGGGTGATGCTACCAAAAAGGGGGAGAAAGTCATTCTAGCCACAGAACCTAGGAGTTCCTCTGAGAGAATTGACATTGAGGACTCACCATCCTCACTTGCAACTGTGCATTCTCAGCAACCTTCTCTAGTTCACATTGATGTGGACTATACAGACTCCTTCATACATTGTCTGTTTGAGGATGGGATACCAAGGGCTATGTCACCTTCATCATCCTTCAATCACATTATTAGGTGGAGGTATGACAACAACAGGAGAGCCCTCATTATCATAAGAGTTCAAGGACAACAAGAAGTCTTTAATTTTCAGAACTTGAACTACTATGAAGGTCTGGATCTAGTCAACATGCCACTTGTCAACCCAAGCCAATCAAGACAAGCTGACAGACCGGCTAGAAGAATCCAAGACAAGATCATTGCAGAGTTTAGTCTAAAAAGGAGACTAAGGCAATCAGGCAATGTCATCGATCAACTGGATGTTGAGGCAGACCCTAAGATTAGCTTCATAGGGGAAACCTTGACTGAAGGCCCAGTGACAGAACCTGAGAGCCTTGTCTCATCATCTCCAACTGCTATAGAGATCCATATTCCTTCTGAGACACCTGCTGCTGAAGGTGCTTCTCAACCTCTCTCTGGCCTGAGCTCAGATGCTGCAACGAGCAATGAAGGCCAAAGCTCTCTCCACCCTGAGTCACAAAGGTCTATGAGTGACAAAGGGAAAAGAAAAATGACATATGAGGAGATTAAGGAGGAGAGAGAGAGAGGAAAAGGAGGCTAAGGGGAGAAGGTTCCTCTACTGAGTCTCCAAGACTCATGGAGTCTACAATCAGGGCTGCCCCCAGACCAGATACTTAGAATGATGAGTTAAGGGTAGTCAGGATCAACTATCTGCAGACTAGGAACTATGACATAGATAATATCATTTCTCTCCCCTTGGATGAATTGAATGAGCTGGTTGATCTGGAAAGGTCAAGAGAGAAGAAGGAGGCAGAAGATGCAGAACTCCTTGTACATGTCAAAGAAGAGAGAAAAAGAAAAAGACCGTACAGAGGTATGCCTACCCTCTCACCAGTTTAAGAAAGCCCTGAACAAGAGGATGTGGTTCAACAAGAACCTCAGGTAGATAAGGAAGAAGACAGAATCAAGATGATTAACTACCTGAGTACCACAGGTCTCTATCAGGCAGATGCACTCCTTCCCTTACCTTATGACTATGTTGAGTTTGAGTATTTAAAACAACTTGAACTTGAGTTAGTCAAGGAAAGAAAGACAACAAAGAAGAAGATGAGGGAAGAAGTTGCAAAGTCAAGAGCCATCATCCAAAAGAGCATGAAGAAGTCTGCTGATAGGGAGAGGATGATGAGTTTCTTGAAGCTGTATGGATTCTCCGGAAGGAGACTTGGACCCATGTCTCTATCCACTATGGATGAGCATATCAGGGTAATCAAGCAGAAGATTAAGAGTGGAGTGCTCATTGACTTACACTCCACTCCAAGTCAGGCCCCACCTGAAGTGGCGGTTAAGGTTGAACAAACAGACACAACACAACCTGGACCTCCTGCTAATGCTCAGCAAGCTTCATTTTCTGATCCACAGTAGGGTCAACCTCCTTCTCCATCTGAACCTGAGAGAGAGGAAGTCCCAACTGAGAAAGACAGTGAAGATCAATCTAGTGCTGCAGGCCAGTCTTCTCAATTAAAATTTGGAAAGAGAAGGAAAAGGATGGCTTCTAAACCAAAGTCTAAGAAGAAGAAGAAGCCTGAATTCCCTTCTGAACCTCAGGATGAATCAGAATAGCCGAGGATGTGCAGCCAGAGGATGCTCAATCAACTCCAACTTCAATAGCTCCTCTAGCATCAGGAAGACCCATCTTGTCTTGGACATACACCACAAATCCAGAAAGGTGGCATGTTATTAGAGATCAAGGAATTGAAGACATTTATACATGGCCGAATATGTTTTAGTTGCCTCTGCATGACCTCTTTGACATGAGAAGACACTTTGACTGCCTGAAGGATCCTGATCATCTTATGATGAAAGGAATGGTGATCATCCTAATGAGGACTATTAATATCTGAAGTTTTCTAAGTGTTTTGGTAGCATCAGCCTAGGGGAGTTTGTAGAGATTAATGAAGAGGCTGATGCAACCTAAACATCTTTAGTCTTTCCTGCATGCTGCACAAGTGCATTGAAGTGGAATGCTTCGGAAGTTTCACATGTGCAACAGAAATACTCTAAGTGTGAAATATTCCGAAGCCAAGACCATCATCTTCCGAAGCCAAAGATGAAGTCTTCCGAAGCCTCAGAGACAAAGTCTTTCGAAGCTTCAAGTTCATGAAGACAGATTTCTTCCGAAGACTTTTAGTAACATGCTTTATCTGAGGTACTGTTCCATAAAGCTGGACACCTTTCCGCTGCAACTCTGCAAGTCACCAACTAACATGGTTTGGTGAAAAGGTCCATGCTTTTGGTAACTGTACATTGAGGTCTTGAGTCTGTAACTTTCTACTTTATGTACTTTATCCTTTTTGTAATAGATAAGGATGTGAGCTATGACATGTCATAGTCACTAGTCAAAAGGCAATCTGCCTTTTAACTCTATAATTGATTTTATGTGTGTGTAGTCAATTGTATCTAGCTGGCTTTCAAAGTATAGCCGGCTGTAGGATGTTGTATAAGTATCTCATGTTCTTGTATCTTTTATTTATGCTTTGTAACACTTGTAATAGAACATAGAGAAAGCAATATACTGCATTCTTGAAAACCAAACACTTGTGCTCTTTGTCATCTGTCTTATATACTACTTGTGTTCTTAGTGTCATCACTTGGTTAATCCAGTTTACTGTTTGATCTAAGTTTAGTTTATCTCCTCTTTGTGTTATTGTGTTGTAACTCATACCCTTCAAAGATCCTGCATCTGTTTGCCTTATAAATCCCATTTAACCAGATTTTGAAAGAAGAAGAACACATATCCTGAACAGTCTCATAAGAAAGACCCATGATAGTTGTTTCTGCAGCTAGGCTCTTCTCATAGTCGCAAACCTTTGTGATTCTCTGTTGTTCCTCTTCACACTCTCATAAGAAAGACCCTGATAGTTGTTTATCTCCTCTTGTGTTATTGTGTTTTAACTTGATGATTCCATATGGACGGAAGAGAGTCTAGAAGCTTTTGAATCTGTTCATGATTACTAAGATTTGGAACATGCTTCTTTAGATTATTTGCCACCTTTAAGAATCGATCAATCAAATCTGACAATTTTTCTTCCTTCATTGCTGCAAAAGATTCAAATCAGCTTTCTGTCATTGTGAGATTATCTGATTTAAAGTCTTCTGAAGATGACATTATTTTCAAATTTTGAACAATTAAACACCCAAAAAATATTTTTCCCAAAAATTATAAAATAATTCTTCCCCGGGAATAAATTTTTAAATGTCACTCTATGCAATCTTGGGGTCAAGCTGCCAGGTCAGTTTTTCTTAAATCCTTTAATACCGTTGAATATTTCTTTATTGGTTTGAACTCGATTAATCCCAACAAATAAATTTTCTTTGATTGATTTTTTTAAATCCTTTAAAATTGTTGATTTTTTAGTAGCCCACACCTCATTTTTTAAAAGAAATACAACCCAATTTTTAATCTTTAACTAGCCCACATTGTTAAAATTCAAATAAGTGTTAGGCCCAATTTGCTGATTCAACCCAATTAAATGAGAAAAGCCCACAACCAAATTGTTATTTGTTAGCCCAATTGTTAATTATTAGCCCACTTTCTTGAAAAACCCATTAACACATATACAAATTCTAACCTTATAACAATATAACACAATACACACAAACACATTTAGAGAGAGAGAGAGAGAGATGCAGATGATCGAAAGAACCCTTAGGGTTCCGGTGACATTTTCCTGCAAGATTTCCGGCGGCCGAAAAAATTTTTCCAGGAGATATGTCCGTTTGAACCTCTACTCCCATTAAACACAACCTCTTGAATTCAATGGTGGCCTCAGTTTGCTCTAAAAATCAATAACTAAGGAAATATCAAAGAGGGAATTTCATGGCGGCTAGGGTTCCGACGAACTTTTCTAGCAAGTCAAGGTTCATACAATGAATCATCTTCTTCCCCTCGTAATGCCGATTCCAACGGTGGTGGGGGTTCACGAAGATGTGTAGTAGTGAAGGAGATATTGAGGAAGAAAGGTGGTGCCTAGGGTTTAGCCACCACACTTACCACGATTGTTCGGTTGTGGTGTGTGTTGAATGACGCTGCAATGATGATGGCGAGTGTATGCTCACGGTTGTGGTGGTTGTGGTGGTGGTGGTGTGGATGGCGGCAGTGTTGAGGGCAGTGGAGTTGAGGATGGTGGCTAGGACCGTGAAGGTGATTGAGATGGTTAGGTTTTTGGCCGCCTAAGGTGGTGGTGGTAAATTCACAGCAAGCGGTGGTGGTAAAATCGCAACAAGATTTAATTTCGCAGCACTGTTTTTTTTATAAATTTCGCAAGTTTGTTTTTTTATAATTTCACAGATTAGTTTTGGTAATTGAATCTTTAAATTTGCAGATTTTTATAGTTTCACCGAAAATATGTAGTTTCACTGGAGTTGCAGTTTCGCCGGAGTTACAGTTTCGCCGGAATTGCAGTTTCGCCAGATGAAACTGTAATTTTGCCAGAACAGTTTGAACTTTTATTCAAGACCAGATCTAGTTTCGCCTCATGAAGATTTGAAGCTCTCAAGAACACCAAGAACACACACACACACTAGTGTGTGTGAGAGAAATTTCAGATCTGAAATATTTCTATGAGTTTTCTTGTATAACAGATGATGTAGATCCCAAATATGTAATAGATAATGATAGATCTGATGAATTGATTGTGTTTGAGATGAAATTTGAATTTCAGATCTACTTTCTCTCTCTAAACCTCCACTTTCTCTCTTTAAAAATCTTATGAACACCTTCAAAAATCTTCAAAACTTCAATGAATTTGATCCAATAAGGCTCTGATACCAAATTGTAAATCCAGGATGAACACTTGAATATTTACAAACCTATAAATACCACATAATTCGTGGAAAAACTAGACTTTTGAAGAGACTTCAAATATTTACAAACCCAAGCCGTCCAGAGCGTCCTAAACAACCAATCCAACTTCATAGTTCGTTCCTGGTCGATTTCTAATCAATTCTTAACATTTGTTTCATCGTTAGATTGATCAGGTTGTCGTTTTCACTGATTGGATTTCCAATCAAATAGGATTCCGTATTATTTGATCTGGTCTCACGCAAAATCCATTTGTACTCCATACGTAAACGGTCCTAACAATTGGTATAAGAGCTTTGGCTCTTGATTTTGCGTGGATTCAATTTGTTTCGGTGTTAAAATCAACATTTTCATTCAAAAGAGTCACCTTTTTGCTTCAAAAAGTGTTTTCGATGTTTGCATGTGTTAAAGTTTTGATTTTTCATCAAACGGCAGATTAGGGTTTCTTGAAAATTCGTATTTTGTGTCAATGTATTCAAAATATTCGATTTTTCAAACACAGCAGCCTTAAGTCGCACGATTTGTCCATTCGTACGACTAAACCCATTCGTATACTCTCATTCGTACGATTGAACTCAATCGTATCTCCCATTCGCATGATTAAGCAACTCCATTCGGTTGATTCCAATCACCCTTCTCATTCGCACGAGTGAATCCAATCGCATGATTGTATTCATTCGTATCCTTCTTTCGCACGAGTGACCCATTCGCATAGCTCATTCGCACGAGTGAATCTGTCCTGTTCTAAGTTTACCAAGTTTAAAGTAATGGAAAACCAGTTTTCTGCATTCACTGATAGAAAGGACTTGCGTGTCCAGAATCTTCTACTTCTGGAAAATGAGATTGGAAACCATAGCACACCGGCAAAGCTGTTAACTTTGGATGATTACCCATAGTGGAAATTGCGGTTTGAATATACTTGAATGGAGCTGACCTAAACCTTTGGACATCCATTGAGATGGGTTACATAGTACCAGTCAATGCTAATGGAGTTAAATTGACTTTGGGAGGAATGAATGAATCCCAGAAGACTCTATATAATGCTGAAAAGAAAGCGTATGCCTTGTTGACTCAGTCTATACCAAAGGACATATTTCATCAGTTCTCTAAGAACAAGCAGTCTAAGAAATTATGGGAGGCCCTGGAAAAGAGATATGAAGGAAATGCAACTCTAAAAGCATTGAAGGAAAAAGCTCTTAAAAGGGAATTTGAGAATTTTTCTTCGATTGGGAATGAGAGCTTGGATGATATCATCGATCGATTCTATCATCTAATGAGTGAGTTGCACACTCATGGCGTGACCACATCCATGAAAGATAAAGTCTCTAGCTTTGCTGATGGTCTGCCAGACAAATGAGATTCATTTGTGTCTAATTTGAGACAAAACGACACTCTTGCTACTTTAGACATAAATGATTTCATTTTGAAGTTAAGGGAGGAAGAACTACGTATGAAATACAAGTCAAAGAAAGGATCCTATGTTCGGAATCCTACACTATACAATTCAGTCCCCACTCCGGCTGCTTCAGGTGCACCACTACAAACGGCATTTGTATCTAGCTCTTTTGCTCCTTCTCAAAGCAGTGCATCAGGAACTGCAACGTCAGGGTCATCTGGAACCCAATACATAGTTCCCGAGGCAAATACTACCAATTTGAAGACCGAGAATCTTGGAAATGTCACCGTGGAAGTTGCCAAAGAGCACATGGATCTTCTAGCTGCTGTTGTTCAATCTTATGATGGATTATTTACTAGTAAGATTGGAATCTGTCATCTTGCTGATGAGGACTACGAGCAAGTTGATGAAACCAAGCTAGAACGCATGGATATTACGTGGGCCTTGGCTAGTGCTATTGAAGAGTCAAGAAGTTTGTGAAAAAGACGGGACAAAATTTGGTTGCTACTAAAGATACAACATTTGGATTCGACAAAACCAAAGTCATGTGCTTCAATTGTAGTAAAAAGGGGCACTTCAAACGTGAGTGCGTAAAGCCAAAGAAGACTGGAAATGGAAATCCTTTTCCTACATTCAACCAACAAGACAATGATAATATTGGAGATTCATCTTCAAGTGAAGAGTCTAAGGCTTTGGTTGCTCAAGATGATGAAGGAGAAGACTGGTCCTTCTGATTCATTTCTCCGGGCAAATCAAACATTGCTTTAGTAGATACATTGGATGATGGATCTAAAAATGAAGGAGACATCATGTTGGATCAAGAAGAAGGCTAATGCAACCAAAACTATATCACTTAAGTTATTTTGGGGCTGCATGCAAAGGCTTCAGAAGCTTATCATGGAACTTCTGAAGGTTGTAGAGTTCTTTCGAAGACAAAGGAAAAGTCCAACTTCCGAAGACAGAACTCTACTTCCGAAGGAAAATGCATACTTCCAAAGTTCAAGACTTAGAAGAATAAAGTGAAGACCACTTCCGAAGTATGATGAAAGAAGAAGTCTCCAAGTCTTTGAAGAAGCATCCTCTTCCGAAGTATAAAGTGGCTTCAGAAGTACTTACTCTTCCGAAGCCATTTAACCTTCAGAAGACACTGCTATAACCAGTGGACACAAGTATGGTCTCTGACACTCCGCTGCAGACTTCTGATACAACATGGCTTCTTCCCAAAGAGTCATGTTGTTGACCATACTTTATTCCACTGTTTACCTTTCATGATAGTACATGTTACTAACTTTAGTTGGTGACAAAAGGTAAGTCAGGGACATTTCCTGACTACCAAATCTCAGATAAGACTTTATCCGAGATACCTTAAACTATAGTCTTGTAGTATAGGCTTTAGCTAAAGGATCCCAGCTGGTATCAAAGTATATCCGGCTATAGATAGTATTATATATAGGTTCTCCTTGTAACTCATTAAGAGATTAGACCATCTTATGCTTGTAAGAGTCTTGTATTTTGAGTTGAGAATCAATATATAAAAGTATCTTGAAAATTATCTTTCTATGTTCTTAGTTACTTTCTATATTGTGATCAACTCTTATTGATTCTTATCACACCTGAGTGTGATTCTAGGTGAGTTTGAGAGAAAAACATTGTGTTTAAGTCACAAACACCGATCCTGCAATTGGTATCAGAGCTTCTCAGGCTCTTGATTGCGTGATCTAACCATCCAAATCAACCTGTTTTTCACTCCTCCCTACCACCCACTCACTCAAATGGCCCTTAAAAAATCCTAGGTAGAGATGGGAACAATGACAAAAGCTTCCATAATTACTCCTAAAAACTTCAGGTCTTGGAGTAGAAGAATGGAAGGCTTCATTAGATACCAAGACAACAAAATGTGGAACTCTATAGTCAATGGACCGTACAAGCCAAAGGTGGCTTCACCTGGTGGAAACGGTGCCATGATAGAGAAAGCTGTCGAGGACTATTTTGATGAAGACAGGAAGAAGATGGACATCGACAGCAATGCTATGACAATTCTCATGACTGCAATACCAAACTCTATCATGGTGGGGTTCGAGCATTGCAAGACTGCCAAAGAATTGTTTGATGCACTTGCCCAGATGTACTCCAACTCCAACAACTCAAAGAAGGACTCACTGAAGCAGCAGTTCGAGAACTTCACTCATATTGCTGGAGAGACCCTCGGCCAGCAATACTTTAGGTACATGGATCTTATCTCTTCCCTTTAGTCTGTGAAGATCACTCCTGAACTTAGAGATCTCACCAGAAAGTTCATGAGTGCTCTTCTAAATGAGTGGACATTCTACTATGTCTCTATCAAGAGAACAAAAAACTTGAATACTCTTTCCATGACTGAGCTCTACGGCATCGTTGATGGATATCGTCTAGAGATGGAGAGTAAGAAGGGCCACCAAACAAGCAGACCCATGAGTCTTCCTGCTAGCAACGCTTTAATGGTTGCTGAAGGATCATTAACCCCACAACCTTAACATTACCTAACATATCAGCAGCCATCCTGCTCTTCTGGTCCTTACATCACTTATTTTGAGACTCCAAGGTCTCAACAGGCTCAACACAATCCCTTCCAGGAAAGTTGTGCCTTTGTTTCAGGAGGTGGACACTTAGGATATTTTCAATACTACTTTGATGATCTTGAGTGTTTTAGCCCAGATAATGTAGAGTACGTGGACATTGTCCAGTAGATGGCTCTCTTAACTTACAGAGCAAAGAAGTTCTTTAAGAGAACTGGAAGGGATTTCCCTCGAAACCCAACTACAAGCAAGTTCGGGTTTGACAAGACCAAGGCAAAGTGTTATAACTATAACCAACTGGGTCACTTCACAAGGGAATGCAAGGCTCCCAAGACCAATCTGGGAACCCCATAGGCCTCCACACATCCCTCAACCTCAAAGCCCACTGAGAAGTCAATTGAAACAGCCACAATGGCTCAAGAAGTTGACTGGAGCTTCATGGTACAGGATGTGACTCCTTCTCAAGCTCTCATGTCCGGAACAGATGATGCCTAGGTATATGAACATCTCTGCACTCCAGCCTATATAGCTAAAGTTAAACTCTTTAGGATTACAATATGGAAATCAGATCTGACATTGAGTCTTAAATATTCTAAAATTTGATTTTAAAAGGGCTGAATCTGACTATCAAAAGAAAATTGATGAGTTAGAGAAAACTGTATCTCTTTTGAAACATGAACACACCAACTACAAGACTCAAATCAAGGATCTAATATCCAAATTGTCTAAGGCTCAAGCCCAGCTTGTCACTGCTGAGGCTCAGGCCAGGAAGCATGCTATCTCTGAGCAGAATTTCCAAGCTATTCTTGCCTCATCCTCCCATTCCAAACTCTGTTATCAGAACAAAGGAGGGTTGGGAACCAATAAAATTGCTCACCACATTCCTATGAGTCTATTAGACAGCCTAGATGTGGTACTAAAGAGCAAGAGGTTCTAACTGCTGACCCTTCCTTTCCAGAGTTGAAGGATAAGGCACCAATAGTGGCCACCACAGGGAAGGAACAGGTAGATGTACCCATCACCTCCTGTGAAGATCAAATCCTAACCACTAAAGCCAGAAGAAGCAGAGCTAAAGCTGCTAGGAAAACTGCTAAGAAAGTGGCTGAATCCAAACTGAAAATTGACCCCAAGCAGAAGGGTGTCTTTATCTCAACTGGATTCCAAGTGTTAGGTACTTCTGATTCAGGAAGGAATGTAATACCAGCATTCCTGTCCTACAAAAGGATCAGAAGTTAAAGGGAAAAGTTGCTGACGAAGAAAGGAAAACCAAGAAACAACAACCCTCACTTTCCCAAAAGACTAAAATTGCATGCA
This sequence comes from Flaveria trinervia, assembly GCA_025506515.1. Lineage (NCBI taxonomy): Eukaryota > Viridiplantae > Streptophyta > Magnoliopsida > Asterales > Asteraceae > Flaveria > Flaveria trinervia. Next base: position 61,857 of record JACCIX010000716.1, on the reverse strand, counting down.
TCATGTGTGGCCTGCAAAATCACATGGCAAAAGATTGTTACTACAATCCTACAAGCACACATTATGCAAATAATGTTAGAAAAGAAGGAGTCAGGGAAGGTTTCACATTTGGATCCTTCCATACGGTTCAAGTGTTGAAGAAGGGAAGGCTATTTTCCAAAGCCAAGTTGCTTTCAGAAGAAACTCCTTCTTCCGAAGGGAAAATGGCTTCGGAAGCAAAAGCTATTAAGGTTCAAAAGAACAAGAAAGCTCCCTTGAAACCATCCCAGAAGAAGACTGCTTCGGAAGAAAAGGTGGTAAGGACTTCTTCCGAAAACAAAGAAGCTTCGGAAGAAGACCATGCTGCAAATGCTTCAACAAGCTCATCCACCAAGATCAGCCAAAGGGTGGATTGGAAGATCAAGGAAGATGTTGCAGTCCAAACCTCTTCTTCAAGGACCTCTGTTGAACCCCCATGCATATCATTTGGTTCACTCATGTCATTATCCTTGGAATAACCCAAGAACAGCAAGGCTTGGGATTCCAAACAAAACTGAAATCTCATCTTATGTGCAGAACATCCATTTGACAAGAACAACAATGTATGGATTGTAGATAATGGATGGTCGAGGCACATGAAAAGGAACAGACCTCTACTTCAACAGTTTCAGAACTATGATGGAGGTCCTGTCCAATTTGGAGGTGAGGCCGGAGGATATATTTCTGGCAGAGGGAGTATATCCAATGGTAAGTTAAAAGTTGACAAAGTCCATTTTGCAAACAACTTGAACACAATCTGTTAAGTGTTTCTCAATTCTGTGATCAAAAGCACCAAATACTATTCACAGAACATGAGTGCATTATCCTCAAACTAGGGATGACAATTCCTCCGGAATTGGTGCTTCTTAGATCTCCCAGGAAAAGGGATATGTACAAGATTGATATGAACAATGCTTCCTGTAAGGATTCCTTAAGTCTGATGCAACCCAAAACATCCAAAGTGTCTCAGCAACATGCACTAAGTACTGAAGTGAAGAATGCTTCGGAAGTTTTACACAATACATTAGAAAACATTCTAAGTGTAAAATCTTCCGAAGTCAAGACCAATATCTTCCGAAGCCAAACATGAAGTCTTCCGAAGCTTCACCCTATGAAGACAGATTTCTTCCAATGACTTTTAGTACACATGCTTTATCTGATGTACTGTTCCATAAAGCACCTTTTCTGCTGCGTCTCTGATAAGTCACCAACTTACAAGAGTTGGTGAAAAGGTCCATGCTTTTGGTAACTGTACATTGAGGTCTTGAGTCTGAAACTTTCCACTTTATGTACTTTATCCTTTTTGTAATGTATAAGGATGTGACCTATGGCATGTCATAGTCACAAGGTCAAAAGGTAGATACGCCTTTTGATTCTACAATTGATTTTGTTAGTGTCTAGTCAATTGTATCCAGCTGGCTTTCATAGTATAGCCGGCTGTAGGTTGTAGTATAAGTATTTCAAGTTTCTTGTATCTTTAACATACTTTGTAACACTTGTAAAAGAACTTGAGAAAACAATATACTGCATCCTTGAAAACCATATTCTCCTGTTCTGTCTCTTGCTTTACTTGTGTTCTTTGTATCACTTTTGGTTAACCTAGTTTACTGTTTGATTAGAATTTAGATAATCTCCTCATTGTGTTGTTGTGTTGTAATTGTGTTCAAACCCTTAAACGATCCTGCACTTCCTTAATGGGTGAAGTATCATGCTTTCTTTCCAAAGCTGATAGTGATGAGTCAACACCGTGGCATAAACGTATGTGTCATGTAAATTTTAAGACAATGAATAAATTGGCTAAAAATAATTTGGTACATGGTTTGCCTAAAAATGAGTTTTTCTGCAAAGACAACTGTGTTGCATGCCTGAAAGGGAAACAACACAGGACATCTCATAAATCTAAATGTGTTAACTCTATCACTACTCCATTGCACTTATTGCACATGGATCTTTTTGGTCCCACAAGTATAATGAGCATTGGAAGGAAATCATATTGCCTTGTGATAGTTGATGATTTTACAAGATTCTATGGGTATTCTTTTTAAGAACTAAAGATGAAAATGCTGAAACATTTAATCTTTTATTCTTAAAATAGAAAATCTAATTGATCACAAGGTTAAAGTAATTAGATGTGATCAAGGGACTGAGTTTAAGAACTTTGTTCTTGACTCATTCTGTAACTCAAAAGGGATTGCCAGACAATATAGTGCTCCCAGAACTCCTCAACAAAATGGTGTTGCTGAGAGGATGAATAGGACACTTATTGAGGCTGCTCGAACTATGTTAGCTGATTCAAAGCTACCTCTAACATTCTGGGCAGAAGCAGTCAGCACTGCATGCTATATGCAGAACAGATTTCTTGTAGTTAAGCCACATGGAAAAACTCCTTATGAGCTATGGAACAAGAGGCCACCGTTCATTGGCTTTCTAAGGTCCTTTGGCAGCAGGTGTACCATACTTAACACAAAGGACAATTTGGAAAAATTTGCTAAAAAGTCAGATGATGCTATCTTTGTTGGATATTCTTCTAGCTCCAAAGCTTACAGAGTATACAACATTAAGAATCAACAATTTGAGGAGTCATCCAATCTAGTTGTTAATGAGCACACTCCTTGTGTTAGGGGGAATGGACCTGATCACATCTTTGATTTAGAATTGTTTCCAAACTATTCTAAACCTTCTTGTGAGAATGTTTCAGTTGGATAGGTGCTCAAAATGATGCTGATGCTACTGCTAATGATCAACTGTTTGAGCTTCCCAGGCCTAGACCATATTCTCCAAGTGTTGCAATACATAAAGCTTCCACTATTCACATATCTGATAGTTTAACTATATCAAAGAATAGTGAAGCCTCAACAAGTGAATCACCTACTAAGCCTCAAAACTCATCAGGTGATCCACCACAACACCAGGCAGAATAAGGTAGTATTTTGAAGGAACAAGCAACTGTTGATACTACTTCACAACCAACTATTGATGATGTTTCTCATTCATTCAATCAGTCCTCATTGAATGACTTTGAAACAATAGCTGGACAGAGTGTTCCAGTTCCTGAGCAGAATATGCCTAACTTAGATCTATCTTTGCAACTGGAAGTGATTCCTCGTCTTAGGATTCACAACACTCATCCAACTGAGAACATCATAGGGAATGTCTCTGAGGGTGTGAGAACAAGAGGACAGACTCATCAAGGGAATGTCTGCTTGTACTCATGCTTTCTATCTCAAATGGAACCCAAGAAGGTAGAAGATGCTTTGAAAGATAGTAGCTGGCTTGAATCGATGCAAGAGGAGCTGCTTCAATTCAAGAGACAGAAGGTATGGAACCTATCTCCGCTACCATATGGTCAAGTACCTATAGGCACCAAATGGGTTTTCAGAAACAAGAGAGACGATAGAGGCTTGATAATCAAGAATAAGGCAAGACTTGTAGTTCAAGGATACACTTAAGAGGAAGGAATAGATTATACTATGTCTTTGCACCAGTTGCAAGACTTGAGGCAGTTAGGATCTTCATTGCTTATGTTGCATCCAAGGACTTCACAGTATACCAACTTGATGTCAAGTGTGCATTTCTATATGGGGATATAGATAGGGAAGTCTATGTATGCCAACCTCCAGGATTTGAAGATCCACAACACCCCAACTATGTGTGCAAATTGGATAGAGCTCTATATGGGTTGCACTAAGAACCTAGGCTGTGGTATGAGACTTTGTCTCAGTTTCTTCTGAAGAATGGCTACACTAGAGGTACCATTGATAAAACTCTCTTCATCAGAAAACTGGAAAGGACATTTTGCTAGTACAAGTCTATGTTGATGACATCATATTTGGTTCCTCAAATGACCAAATGTGTAAGGACTTTGAGAGCATTATGAAAAAAAAGTTTGAGATGAGCTCCATGGAAAAAATGGACTTTTTCTTTGGAATTCAGGTAAAGCAACTAAAGGAAGGGTTCTTCATTAATCAATCTAAATATGTCTTTGACATCTTAGAAAGATTTGAGATGAAGGATTACAAGCCTGCCAAGACACCCATACCCAGAAACCATAATCTTTGTCCTGACCTTGAGGGGGAGGATACTGATCAACATCAGTATAGGGCAATTATTGGTTCTCTGATGTATCTAACAGCCAGTAGACCTGATATTATGTTTGCTACTTGCATTTGTGCAAGATATTAGGATGCTCCAAAGGTGTCTCACCTAGCTGCTGTTAAGAGAATCCTCAGATACCTCAAAGGAGCACCTAAACTAGGTCTCTGGTATCCCAGAAACAAGGATTTCAATCTTTATGGATACTCTCTGACAGTGGCTATGGAGGCTGCAATGTTGACAAGAAATCAACATCAGGAGGATGTCAATTTCTTGGTGGAAGGATCATCTCATGGCAATGCAAGAAACAATCCTGTGTCTCTACATCTACTGCTAAAGCTGAATACATTGCTGCTGCTAGCTGCTGTGCTCAACTACTATGGATTCAAAATAAGATGTTAGACTATGGATTTAACTTTATGAGTACTCCTATCCATATTGACAACAACGTGCTATCTCCATTACTGAAAATCCGGTGAAGCACTCCAAAACAAAGCATATTGACATCAGGTATCATTTCATTAGAGATATTCATGAGAAAAATCTAATCAAGTTAATCAAAGTTGATTCAAATAAACAATATGCTGATCTGTTCACCAAAGCTCTTGATGAACAAAGATTCAAGTATCTCATAACCGCTATTGGGATGATAAACATTGATTAATTTGATCTCTTTTGAAAACCTTTTTAATATGTAAGTCTTGTGTCAATATAATTTAAGCCCTGTTACAAGAAATTTTCTCTGAAGTTTTCTAAGTGTAAATTCCTTCCGAAGAGAAATTAACCTTCGGAAGACATTCTTATATCTTCCGAAGCAAAATTTCTCAAAGGACAACTTTCTTCTCGGAAGAATTTTTGGCCTCGGAAGAAGCGATTGATTGTATATCAGATCTACTTCCGAAACTTACAAATTCTCTATTCGGAAGCAACTCTAACCTTCGGAAGCAAAGTTTTGGCTTCGGAAGAAAGAATTGCCTTCGGAAGACAAGTTAACTTCGGAAATGTTTTACACTCGGAAGAGAGATTTCACTGTGTAACGTAAATCTCTTGGGCCACACACTGTAAAAAGCAAAGATTTTGTTAATGATGTCGGATTATTTAACTGATTTTAACCTTACCGCCACTGTCATTTCATCCACTAAACCATCACATCACCTTATCCTAACCCCCATTACCGCCATTCCATAATCTTTTAAATAATCTCGACTACTCAATTTCATTTTCTTACTTGCAAATTTTACTGCCCTAGAAATTTCTCCTCTCCAACTTTACCCCAGCTCAAATCATCCACATTCATCTTTCCAAATGGCCCTCAACCCTCAGCACAACGAAGTCGCACTTCTTGATTCGTCAAGAGATGCTGACTTCTCTAAAATCATCTCCTTTCTCACCCAATCAACCTACTACACTGCCCTTACCGTTAGACCCACTGTTTTCTCCAACCAAATGGCAGAATTTTGGGAAAATGGTCAAGTTGAAACCCTAAATGGGATTCGTGTATTACAGTCCAACATCTGTGGACATGAGTTGATCATCACCGAACAACTCATCAGGGAGCATCTTAAGCTTCACGATGAAGGAGCTCCTACTGAATTCCCAAAGGAAGATTTGGATAACACTTATATCCTAATGGGATATGGTGGAGACATCAGCAGGTCGACACTTTACAAGTTCAACTTCTCCTACAAATGGAAGTTCCTCCTGCATGTTGTTCTTCATTGCTTGTCCAACAAATCCGGAGGATGGGATCAAATCCATTATGAACTAGGATGCTTAGTTCATGGACTGGTGAGAGGCCTGCACTTCAATTACTCACGATTTGTGTTCTCAAATCTGATAGGGAATTTGCAAAGGGAGACATTGTTCATGTATCCTAGATTCCTTCAACACATAATCAACTGTGAGTTGGACCAGAACATGCTTGTCTGTGCAGCTACTCTGACTGTTCCCCAAATGCGGCCTTCTATCTTCAAGACATTGAAGAAGGTATCAACCAACTTTACTAGAAGGTACACCACTCTACTTCCAGGTATGATTGAGCGCATAGCTCTTGGTGACATCCCTGTTCACCCCACACGTGATGAACCCACACCAGCAACCTCCACCATAATGCCAACACTACCTTCTCCACCCATCACCATCACTTATTAAAGACGCCCCAAATGAACCCTTGTTCAATCTACTCTGATTGAACAAGCCCTTTCTGTTCAATCCAAAAAGACTAGAGTGGAAACATGGGCTCCCACTCAGTCAGAGGTCTCTCCATCCTTCTCTTTTGACCTCAATTTGGGTTTTGAGTCTCCTCAGTCTCAAACCCATGAGCCCGACACCCAAACCAGCAGCCCTCAGAATGAGTATTTACACTTTTCTGAGATGCCAACAAGGGACAGCCCCACTAGAGGCTCAATGCCTATAGACATTGACCAAAGTCTCGGGTCAGTAGGATTACCCTTCCTATCTTTCACTGACCTTCTGTTTAAAACTGATGAAGAGATAACATCTCTCTGTGGCAATGAAGTTGATCTACAAAACCCTCTCCAAGATTAATAGAGCCCAGAGAAATCCCTTATCTCTAGCCCCCATCAGCAACCAACAACTAAGGTGAGTCCCACTGATGTGGAGGGGACTCATGTAGATTCAGCTGTCACTACAGAAGGTGCCTCAATGGACATTGCGGACAGTGGTAACATTTCTCAGACTGAATCTACGGCAACCGAGCCCTTTGATGACTTTGAAAGAGACATCATTGAGCATGTGAAACCAGGGTGCCAAGAAACCACATTTGGTGGTGAGGCTGAACATACTAGGTATGTTACCTCATCTCCCTGTGATTCTTCGAAAGAAGATGAGGGAAGCATGCAACTCCTCATTCAAGATCTTCTTTCTAAAGTCTCAAACCTGGAATCTCTGGTTAGGACTTTAGAGGCAAGGTTTGCCACTCAGCAACTTGAGATTGACAATCTCAAGGCTCAACTAGCTGAGAAACAGACAAAGAGGTCTGTTAGGCATGTACCTATTCAGGTCTCACTGACTTCCTCCTCCAGATCATCTAGCTCTCAAGATGATGCTACCAAAAAGGGGGAGAATGTTCAAAGACAAACACACGAGGAACCACAGAGCTGGCCTTCAACTTCAACATCTTCTTCTCCCATCATCTCTGTGCATGAAACATCTCAAGTCACTCTTCAGATTGATCCAAGGATGCTCAGGTGATCTCTACAGACTCTTCACCAAGTTTCTATTAAGATCTTCCTTTGAGCAGCCAAGCCATGATGCTGCAATGATCTACTTTGGAGCAGAAGAGCTTCAAAGGCTGACTGCACCTTCTACCACTTGGAAGAAGTTGGTCAACTTAAGGTCCTCATGGAACCTAAGATTCAATTAGAAGGGGAAATGGGAACTGATGGCCCAACAATTGAAAAAATGGGATAGAATCTGCATCTCCTTTAACTTCCGAAGCTGAAGTTAAAGCCTTGGAAGAACAAGCTGAATCTTCCGAAGCTGAAATGGAAGTTGCGGAAGGACTGTTCAAAATGTCTGAGAAACTGATCATCATAGATGCTATCCTGGAAATGGCATCTGAGGTGAGCAGTGAGGACTTTTCAATTGCACCTCCATCTCAGACACCATCTCTGACTCTCTCACAATCAGAAACCTCTCTCCAAGAACCACCACAGTAAGGATCTTCAAAAGAAAAGGAAAAAGGAAGATGACTGCGGAAGAGCTTCAGGAAGAGGAGAATATTGAGAAACTTAAGAAGAAAGGAAGACTTCATACTAAGAAGTTGCTAGCTACCAGTACAAAAGCAGCTGCTTCCAATCAGGAGGTTGTCATCAATAAAAGAAGAGAGCAGATCATTGGCCAGCTCATTGAAATGGGAGCTGCCAATGAAGAAACACTCCTGCTACCATTAGAGGAGTTGGTGGATCTGGAGAAGGCAACCAGGCTAAGACTTGAAGAAGAAGCCAGGTTGGCCTTGGAGGTAGAGGAAGAGAAACAGAAGGAGGCTGAATTGCAGTTGAGGAGAGACATGATAAACTTCCTACTCTCCAGAGGCTTTGATCTTCAAGAACTCTCTCCACACAACGATGATACGATCCTCTGGCTCTACAACAAAGAGCAGGATCAAATGGAGAAAGAAAGGAAGAAGGCTGCAAAAGAAAAGGCCAGAGAGAAAAAGAAGAAGGAAGAAAAGGCTAGGGTCACTTCCTCCAAGAAGCTCACTGAGAAAGCCTGGATGAAGGACTATCTTCGGGCTCATGGCTTCTCTGGTAGGCAGGTGAGTCCTATGTCTGAAAGGACACTCCAACGGATTGTCAATAAAATTAAGGCTGGCATCCGGATGGGGAAAAGGAAAGAGATGTATAGAAGGGTAAAAGGGATGACCTTCACTGCTTCTACCCAACCACAACCTGAACCTTCACCCTCACCATTCACCATTAAACCTGAACCTTTCACCCCTGAACCCACATCACTACCCACACCTTCTCCCTCTCCTCAACCACCTAAACTTCCCATTATCCAACCCAAAACACTAGCCAAAACCTCTGAACCTAAACCTGCCCAGTTACCATCCAAACCATCCCTTCAGCATTCTCAAAATCTCTCCCTTGAGGAGTTTAAGGCAATCAAGACGAAGCTCACCAATTGCACTACTTTGAGCGAAGTCTCTTATGTAGAAGACTCTGTTAACATCACCTATGTAGACGGATCTTCAAGTTCCCTCACAAGAGATAGATTCCTTGATTTGCCTAGAGGAACTTTAGACTAGGCTGCAAGACCTTTGGGCCTTAATTCAGACTCTTTAAATGAGGAAGAAAAGAAGCTCAGAAGGAAACTGGTGACTCTGCTGGATACAAGAAAAAAAGGACAAGATTCCTAGTCAGTCTCTTATGCCTAGAAGGAAGATAATCCAATGGAGGTTCGATGAACCTTCTCATAACTTTGTTATGGAAAGAGAGAATGGTGAAATCAATAGACTCAATGCAACCTCTCTATTACACTCCAGCAAATTCGACATTGCTGAGTTAGCAGAGAAGCCATTCTCCAACCCTCCAACTTTGAAACTGCTGCACTCGTCAGAAATCATCTCAGCAGTCTTCATTTAGCTGAGTTAACTGCAAAGGCAAAGATTGAAGAAGAGTTAAGTTGAGAAGACAAGAAGACAAGGAAAGATCTCCCACCAAAGGTGCTGCCTTTCTATAGATGGTGGAAGGTCCTGAATTGAAACCTATAGTTTGATAGGAATATGATTATAGTTCCCATCAACTAACTCTTTTCAGAGGGCAAAAACAAAGGGTACATGTTATCCAAGGTGACAGACTGGATTTCCTGTCTACCAAGGATCTGTACAAGCTTCTCAGCACCACATCAGGGAAGAACAAGGAGATAGACAAATACTTACTCTCCTTGGTGCTGAAAGCTTTGAGAAGTTGAGAAAAGTGAAGTTTTGGTAGCATCAGCCTAGGGGGAGTTTGTTGGATCAGAAGAAGGCTAATGCAACCAAAACTATATCACTTAAGTTATTTTGGTGCTGCATGCAAAGGCTTCCGAAGCTTATCATGGAACTTCCGAAGGTTGTAGAGTTCTTCCAAAGACAAAGGGAAAGTCCAACTTCCGAAGACAGAACTCTACTTCCGATATGCATACTTCCGAAGTTCAAGACTTAGAAGAATAAAGTGAAGACCACTTTCAAAGTATGATGAAAAGAAGAAGTCTCCAAGTCTTGGAAGAAGCAACCTCTTCTGAAGTATAAAGTGGCTTCGGAAGTACTTACTCTTCCGAAGCCATTTAACCTTCGGAAGACACTGCTATAACCGGTGGACACAAGTATGGTCTCTGACACTCCGCTGCAGACTTCTGATACCACATGGCTTCTTCCCAAAGAGTCATGTTGTTGACCATACTTTATTCCACTATTTACCTTTCATGATAGTACATGTTACCAACTTTAGTTGGTGACAAAAGGTAAGTCAGGGACATGTCCTGACTACCAAATCTCAGATAAGACTTTATCCTAGATACCTTAAACTATAGTCTTGTAGTATAGGCTTTAGCTAAAGGAACCCAGCTAGTATCAAAGTATATCCGGCTGTAGATAGTATTATATATAGGTTCTCCTTGTAACTCATTGAGAGATTAGATCATCTTCTTCTTGTAAGAGTCTTGTATTTTGAGTTGAGAATCAATATATAAAAGTATCTTGAAAATTATCTTTCTGTGTTCTTAGTTACTTTCCATATTGTGATAAACTCTTATTGATTCTTATCACACCCGAGTGTGATTCTAGGTGAGTTTGAGAGAAAAACATTATGTTTAAGTGACAAACACCGATCCCGCACATCATAGCTGAGCATTCACTTTCAGATATCGAAGAAGCTATGAATGTCGTTGATCATTTGATTGAAGAAGAGCTTAGTGCTACAAATTCAGAATCTCCAGTCACCAAAGAGTTTGACACTGCTTTGATGGTTGATTCGTCTAGTTGAACACAAGTATGTTCTAAAGATGAATTATTTGAAAAACATACATGTACTAAATGTGATAAATTTAGGGATAGCATTGATTTAAAATTTTCTAGGTTATTAGAACATAATGATAATCTAGTAAATGATTTATAACTCTGCACTGAAGCAAATCGTGTATTAAAACAAAATGAGTGCAGCTTCAAAGAAAAGATAGAACTGTTGGGGAAACAACTAAGGGAAACCGAGGTTGTTGCCTTAAATCAATCAAATGACATCAAGTTCTATCTAAATCCTTTGGAGGAAACTAAAAAGGAAAAAAACACTTTTGCAAGTCAAACTTGAATCATTAAAACAAAAGCTACACAGTTTGGCAAGTTCTTCTCACATAGTTCAGAACCTAGTGAAAGAACGGAATACCGGGGAAGGTCTGGGTTATAAGGTAATACCACCACCACATGAAATCCTTTTGAACACTAAATGTAGACCAATTAATAACAACCCAGTAAAGGATCATGTGGTGTCTACTCCTCTGGTCAGTGATCCATATTCTACGGGTAAACCTGTGAATTTGTCACTAAACAGAAGGATACTACTTTGGGATCAACGTATAAGATACATGTTAAGAAATTGGGTGATAAAATTGAAAAGGTTAACTTAGAGTCAGGTTCACAAACATCTACTTCAGAACCTAAAAGGTCTAATCCAATGAACCTTAAACTTGTAAATCATCAAAATCCAAATAAAATGAAAGTGCAAGATGTTCAAAATGTAAAAAACAATTAAGTTTGTTAAAAAAGATGAAACATCTAAAAAGAAAGAGTCTTCACCCAACCAGACATATTTCAAACCTGACCAAACTCAACCTCACATCACAACTTTCCTCAAACTGTTGAAGGAAGATCCTGCTATAGTTATGGAACACGAGGACATATCTTTCCAAATTGTCCTTATTATCAGACACCTAAAAGGAAAATTAAACTTTTTGATGAAAAACCAAGTTTTTCTAAAATCAGATCTAATAGTCCTCCTAAGGTTACACCTAAGATTATTAGTGAACCTAAAGTTCAAACCATAAGCCAGTCATCTGTTTACTACAAACAGGCCTTCCACAAAACTGGTTTATGGAAAGAAAAATGAAGTAAAGTGTTTGTTAGTGAGGACAAGAAGAAGAAAGACGTGCCCTCATCCTCTGAAAGGACAGTGGGTTGAGTTCATGATGTGTGATACCTCTGGGACACCCAAGCTAGTTAAGGCTTGGGTCCCAAACCTGAACTAATAAAATCTTTTATATGTGCAAGGTGTCCGCTACAGCGCTATCACTAATACTTGGATTATTGATAGTAGGGCGTCAAGGCACATGACCGAGAATTCATCTCTCCTTTTCAACGTCAAGCAATTAAAGGGGGACATGTAACATTCACTGGGAATAAAGGAGGTTACATCACCGCTCAAGGTGAAGTGGGAAACGAGAATGTGAAGTTTGATAAGGTCAACTATGTTCAGCAATTGCAAAACAACTTACTTTTTGTCTCCCAAATTAGTGATAAGGGATACAAGGTTGTGTTTGACAACAAGAAGTGCTACATGTTGAAAAAGGAGTATGTTGTCGAGGAGGATAAATTCTGGTGTCATCTTCAAGATATAACGATCTGTATATCTTGGATCTATCAAAAGCCTCCATAACTGAGTCTACTGCCCAATGCTTTTTGTCAAAGGCAACAGAGAGGGATTCAATCTCCTAGCATAGGAGAATGGGACACATTAATCCTAGAAAGATGAATCATTGGTTAAGAATGATCTGGTGAATGGAGTTACAGTTAAGAATTTCCAGCTCCTAGATTTCTACATAGCATGTAAGAAAGGGAAACAAACCAAGAAGTCTCACAAAGCAAAGAAAGTTAATTCTATTGATATTCCTCTTGAGCTTGTACACATGGATTTGTTTGGTCCAGTCAGCACAAAGAGCATTGCTGGAGATATGTACTGCTTTGTAGTAACTGATGATTACTCAAGATTCTCTTAGGTGATGTTTCTGAAAGCCAAGTCAGAGACATTTGAATCATTCAAGCATCTAGTCACTACATTGGAATCACTTTACAAGCTGAAAGTATGAAAAAATCAATCAGACAATGGAATAGAGTTCAAGAATCAATGGATGGAGGCATTCTGTCGAGAGAAAGGAATTGTTCATCAATTTACGTCTGCCTACACTCCAGAGATGAATGGGGTTGCGGAAAGAAAGAATCGGAGCTTGATAGAGACAACAAGGACAATGTTAGCCTACTCTAAACTTCCTATTCAATTCTGGAACGAGGCAGTGGCTAATGCATGCTACACTCTCAATCGAGTCTTAGTGGTCAAACGTCATGGAAAAACGTGTTATGAATTGCTCCAGCAACGTAAACCCAACTTGGAGTATCTAGAACCATTTGGAGCACTATGCATACTATTAAAGAAAAATCAGACAGGAAAGTTTAGTGAGAAAGCAGAAGAAGATATCAATGTCCAAAGATACACCACCCCCTACTGGCAAAGGACCTTCTTTCTTCTTTGACTATGATGTATTTTTCAAGTCCTTTAATCTACCTCCTTCTCATTCTGGTGGTGAGTTATATGCAAGAATGATGTACGATGTTCTGAATACTCCTAGACCTTCAGGGGGAGAGCTTGAGGTAAGTGAGTCTTCCTCTGATGATGAAACAGTTGAGACTGCACATGTGGACTAGGAGGAACAGGTTCCAACTACTGAAAGTACACAAGTCTCTGATCTTTATACCACTGGAACTTCTGAACCACATACTCCAATAGCCACAGGAACTGAACCTGGGATGCAAAATCTGGATAATGAGGTAGCTATTCCCACCACTCCCGAAACTCAACTTAATGTGCATCATCCCCTGGACAACATCATCGAAGATATTCTATTGGGAGTTCAGACACGAAATCAGCTATACTCAGCTGATTATGCCGCAGTCATGGAAAAAGGTTATATACATGATGGTGCTTATCGATGTTTTGTGTCTCAATTTGAGCCAAAATATGTAAGTGAAGCCTTAAACAACAAGGCATGGGTTAGTGCTACACAAGAAGAACTCCTTCAGTTCAAGAAGTTAGGAGTATGGACTCTTGTGGACAGACCAAAAGGTGCAAAGGTGATTGGCACTAAATGGGTTCTCAAGTGCAAGAAAGATGACCAAGGGGTCATAATCTGAAATAAGGCTCAGCTTGTCGTTCAAGGGTTTAGACAAGTCGAAGGCATTGACTACAATGAATTGTTTGCACCTGTGGCAAGGATGGAAGCAATTCGTATCTTCTTAGCCTATGCATCCTATATGAAGATCAAAGTTTATCAATTGGATGTGAAAAGTGCATTCCTTCATGGTGAATTCTGTGAAACTATGTATGTCAGTCAACCCGAAGGGTTTGAGGATCCTTATCATTAGGATAGAGTTTATAAATTGGACAAGGCTCTTTACGGGCTTCATCAAGCCCCTTGAGCCTGGTATGAGAAACTCTCTACTCATCTGTTGAAACATGGTTTTCGTAGAGGAGTTATTGACTGCATGTTGTTCATCAAAGAGAAAGATGGTGATTTATTACTAGTATAAATATATGTGGATGACATAATCTTCGGTTCCAGAAATGAAGCATTGTGTAAAGAATTCGAATCAGTGATGGAAGCTAAGTTTGAGATGAGTGCCATGGGAGAGATGAAGTTCTTTCTTGGGTTACAGGTGGATCAGACACCAGATGGAATCCTCCTACATCAGTCCAAATATGTAGGAGATATCCTTAGTCGATTCGACATGGAGAATGCAACGGTTGCTGGGACTCCACTTGCCACGAACCACGATGTGGCACCTGGCAAAAATGGTGATCTGGTAGATGCCACTATGTATCGAGGAATGATCGGATCTTTGATGTACCTCATAACCTCTTGTCCTGATATTATGTATGCCACGTGTATCTGTTCCAAATATCAGGCTAAACCAAAAATGAATCATCTAATTGGGGTAAAACGGATCTTTCATTATCTGAAGGGTACTCCAGCACTCGGTTGTGGTATCCTCATGATGATGACTTTGAGCTTACAGCGTATAGTGACTCGGACTAAGGTGGTTGCAAGATGAATTACAAGACAACATCAGCGGAATGTCAGTTCTTTGGAAGATGCTTAGTCACCTGACAGTGTAAGAAGCATACATCTGTTGCTCTGTCAACATGTGAAGCTGAATATGTTGCTGCTGCAAGTTACTGTTCACAAATCATTTGGATTCAATAGCAAATGCGAGACTATGGTTTGCAATTTTCTAACACCTATCTGTGTGATAATTCGGCTCTAATAGCTATCACTAAAAATCTGGTCCAACACCCAAAAACTAAACACAACAGTATTAAATATCACTTTATACGTGACTGTTTTGAAAAACAATTAATCGATGTTGTTAAAATTAATATGGATTTTCAACGCGCCGACCTCTACACAAAAGCTTTTGACAAACCTTGGTTATATATCTTTTGGAGGTCAATGGCGTGAAAAAGAAAAGTGTTGTGATTCTAAAAGAGTCGAGTTCTTAGTCCGTCACATTTGCTTCTTTTTATTTTTTAATTTATTTTCCTATCTTTAAAAAATCCAAAAACACAAAAACATTTTCGGTTTTAGAATTTTAAGGGGAGAATAGGTTAGTTTCAGTATTTAATTACTTAAAAAAACAAGGGCGGGCAGATTAGCTGAAAGCAAAGAAATCAAATCTGTGAGATTGATTCAAAAATTATGAAATAGTAGTACACAGGGATCAAATTGTTTGGAACATCAAAAGGATTTAAATTATCAAATTGCCGTATTCAAATTACAAGTCTAAGAAGTCTAAGTAAAATAAAGGAAAAATGATAGTAAACTAGTCTGCTACTAAGGTAACATAGAGAAAGTAGGCCTAGGGGTTGCTAGTTCATTATATGATGTGTTGGTAGATTCAACACAATAGACGAGTAGACCTCATTGGTGAATCAAATTCACACTAATTTGTTCAACTTGCTGTGGGTTCTTATCTTATCCCTGGTTAACACAATTAACGCATTTCCAATAAGAGTGACGGGCAAAATAAATGCCACAAATGTGTGCGGATGACCATAAAAATGAGCAAAGCACATGGAAAAACTGTTAAGCACAGTCAAGCTAATGACTAATGTTGTTGGTGCGTTATATGCAAAAGAAAAAAATGCTCTAACAAGAAGATAGGTTGTGTGCCTCTCTGTTGTGTGATGACACTGACCTGAGGATAAGCATAACCTAAATATTCTAGAATTCATTGTTGTTTGCGCCTCTCTGCTGTGCGATGGCACTGAGCTGAGGCTTGGCATCTTTTGAAAGCTCTTAGAATAGTTTCTTCTTGACAAATACCCGTAGACCGCTCAAAACTCTCCTGAGGAATGTTGATTACCATATAAGTGTGGGATCCAAAAATTCTTGTTGAAATAATAAAACCTAACTCATCACCAATGTGAGTCAAAAATCTATGTATGCATTTCAATGGACAAATATACTGACAATCATCATGGCTACAACTCTCGACAGTCAAAATCATTATGTGCATCTTATAGCTCTAGTATGATTTCGTGAAAGTGCTATTGACTCTCAGACAAATGAGAATCTAGTATCAAAGTACATATAAAAGGGTCCCAAATGATTATGATATACCTGTATGATTCCATATGAATCTATCCAGATATGATAAAGCTAAATTGAAGCTGTTCTGCTCCGGAAGAAAAACCGGTTAGATAATTTCTAAATGGTTTCAATCCACCTCAAACTAGAAACACAAAAAAATGTATCGTTTTGTTTTTATTCAAGTTGTTTACTGTTTTTGTTATCTTCTTTACGTCTATGTTGGAATATAAATAGATGAACTCTGTGAATCACAAATTAAAAGGATCACGTCTGAGGTGATCAAATGATTTTATGATAAAAAGGTAATGTCTGAGATGATCATTGGTCACAATGTTATATTTTCAAAGTTAGATTTTGAGTGTATGGAAATGTTTGAGGTCAAACTCATGAGTATGAGCCAATCGCACGATTGAATCATAAGTATGAGCCAATCACATGATTGAACCATAAGTATGAGTCAATCACTTGATTGGACCATGAGTATGGGTCAACCATGCGATTGGATCACAAGATTGAACCAATCGTATGACTGGATGAAGGAGTCTGAGCTAGTCGCACGACTGAACCCCAGTCGCACAAATGAATCATGCGTATGGGTCAAGTCGCACGACTGAAACATAAAACAGTATAAATAAGGGGGTTAGTCGGTCGTATACCCTACCACCCTTCAAAAGCTCTCAAAAACCGCCCATACCCAGACACTCTGCCCAAAATTTTGATTATTCTGATTGATCTCCGATTGTTATACTGATTGATTTCCCATTCATCTTCAGGTACTTAGCAACTAAAATCGGTTCAAAAGATTGGGTTAATCGAACCCACAATGACCAAAAATGATTAAAATCAATAACCAGGACTATACTCTAAAATAAACCACTTAAATATACACAAATGTTGATTTAAATGATAATAAGTGCTATTTCGAGTCCCCGCGAACCTAATGAATCTAAACACGAAGTGTAATATAACGTTTTGACAAAGATTCTGAGTTAGAGTGTCGAATAGAGCAAGATGCGAATAGACACTCCATATGAACCTCAGTCACACGATTGAGCCAGGCGCATGATTCAATCGCATGAGTGAATCAATCGGTGACTCAGTCGCACGACTGACTCAAATGCATGGCTTAACATATGACTAAGTTCAATCGCAGGCTCAATCGCACGACTGAACTCAGTTGCAGGCTCAATCGTACGAGTGAACTCAGTCGTATGGTTCAATCGTGTAAGGCCCCGTTCCCGGGACACTTAATGCTGGTCAATCATCGCACATAAAACATATATTTTCATCATCTTACATAAAAACATTACAGAGGAAAAGGCTTTTGCAAAATAATACATCGTGATCGAATTTCAAAATATATGTTGCATTTCATCATAAAAGCGTTATAACATGGATGCCATCCAAAATAGCTGAGTAACCACCCCATGCCATCCTCAGCAACAATACCTACCAACTGGAAACATATCAAAGTCAGCATTGCTGAGTGAGTTCTAGTTTTAAATAAAACATACTTTACTTCCTTTATAAAACCATTCGTTAATTTCGTACACGATCACACAACATAAATACATACCGATAATATAATCATTATCTTCCATTACGTTCGTTACATTTCACACATATCGCACGCTTCGCACGCTTCGCACATTTCGCACTTTCATATCTTCGTACCCATCGTACATATCAAACAAATCGCACCAATGGAGTGGTCACTAAGACGGACTCCCCCGGTATGTGTGACCTCTTAGGGGTTTAGCCAAAATCGCACGCTGTCTCATAGGTTAGCCAAAATCGCATGCTGTCTCATGGGTTAGCCAAAATCACACGCTACATAACACATAGTGAATACCACATCGCACGTATCGGGGCAATTACCAAAACTGAACCCCCTACTGTATGTATGAACCCACACGAGTTAGCCAAAATCGCACGCTACATAGCACACAGTGAATATATATCGCACCTATCAGAGCGGTCACCATGACTGAACTCTTACTGTGTCTATGGTCCCTTATGAGTTAGCCAAGATCGCACGCTGTAAATACACACACAGTTGAGCTAACAACTCACAATAAGTTGTGAACCTCCTTTCTTCACTTGCAAGCCATTCTTACTCTCATTCATTCATTTCGTTCCTCTTTTCATTATCTTCCACTTTACGTTACATAATACTTTCATTTCATTCATTAATGTTCAACGCAAGCCACGGGAAGACAATCATACAAAATAATAAGAACATAGCCTCATACAACATCATCACACAAGGCAGCATCACACATACATAACATACATCATGCACAATCATACAACATCATACATCACATAAATCACACGCATCACATCATCATCATACATCATCATATATCATCCTTGCCCATCACATCATCAACAACCCCAAAGGTCCGAGCCTACGTCTGCACTTTCCTGAAAGTCAGACAGTAAAATGTGGTCATTCGGGCGTATGGACAAAATTTTGTCGTATGGTCTTCCATACGTATGTGAACACTCAGGCGAATGGGCCTCCGGTTGCATAGCCTCCAATCGCATGATTCCCATGCGCATGAACCTCAGTCGCATGGCATCCAGGCCTATGGACCTCAGTCGCATGACCTTCGTACGGATGACCCTCAGTCGCCCTTCTTTCGTGCGAATGAACCTCAATCGCACGAATCACAGGCTTATGGACTCCAGTCCCATGACCTTCAGTCGCATGACCTTCATCCGTATTTCCTTCAGTCGCATGGCCCTCATCCGCGTTTCCTTCAGTCTCATGGCCCTCATCCACATTTCCTTCAGTCACATAGCCCTCATACGTATGACCGTCAGTCGCACTATTCACATATGAATGAGCCTCAGTCGCACTCCTTTCGTGCGTATGGCTCTAGTCGCATGCCATTCGGACACATGGACTTCCAGTTGCAGAGCCCTAGCTGGGTGCAGAATGCAGTTTATCCCAAACTCAATCTGCCATTTTTGGCCTCCAAACCCTTCCAAACCTCTTCTAAGCTCAAATCAACCATCCTAAACCTTAGGAAAGCATATCACAACAACATTCAAGCACAACCAAGCCCAAAATCAAGCCCCACCCGAATCAAACACATACACATACGCATACATTCGGGTTTAACACCCAACATTTCAAAAACAGGTTTCAGATGTGTTCCAGCCCCAAAATCATTCAAAAGTGTGTAAAAAAGGGGTCCTAGAACTCACCTTGACAACCTCTTCGGTATAACCTTTTACAAACTCGTTTGCCTTCGACTTTTGCACTTGATTCTTCAAGAAACCCTTGTTTTTGCCTTTCTTCACCCTTGGAACCGAATGAAATGTGTATGGGAGAGGGGAATGGCTGCCATTCCCTTTTACCCACTCATCCAACCTTTTTCTTCTTTTGGCAAGATTGGTCCCTGAACTTGGACCTTATTTCTTTTCTTTCCTTTTCCTCTTTCTTTGGGTTAAAAGGAAATAACCAGGCATTACAAGTCCACCCCTTAAATAGGTTTCATCCCTAAAACCTGTTATTCCTTAAACAATAGTGGGCAATACTATCTCATCTCTCTTCCGGTCTCCCACCTGGAATTCAATCGGTCTACGTTGTTTATCAAGACACGACTTCTTGTCTATCTTTGGCTGCCTTTGTCAAGGCGTTGATCCTTTCGTGCTTCTCAGTCGTAGCCTCGATCACCTCAATCCTTCCATACGGCCTTTGATGCTCGGCCTTCACTTGTAACAAGTAAGGCATTTACTCACGTATTCCACCATATCACGCTTCATACCCGACCACCGATAATTTTTATCCGGTTCTCAGTACATCTAACAATTGGGATGTTAGTGTATCCACATCCCTTATGTAGGCCAAGTAGGCAATTCATCCACGCCTCATGCACTTTCCCCCGCCGCCATCGAAATCACCTTTGGTATCGTCGTGACTCCATCACCTTAAACCGTCACCGCGATCCCGTCAGGTGCGGTCAACCGTATCATCTTTTTGCGGCACATAATGTTCGCTTCGTAGTCCGCCCAACAATCCATTCCTTGGACCACGTAGAAAGGGTGTATCTATATTCTTACTACTAACATGCAATTTAGCACAGAAAGCAGCAGGAATAAAACTTTTACTAGCACCAGAATCGAATAACACAATGGCTAAAGTTGATTTACTAGAAACGTACCTAACAAAATATCGGGGTCTGTCCTATCCTCCTTCTGCATCATCGTGTAGGCGCTGCGTTCGCCCTCTGTCCTTCTCCTCCAGTCTTCTTCACTCCCGAACCTTCCGCCCTTGGCTTTTTACAGTCCTTACTCATGTGGCCAATTCTCCACAATTGTAACACCTCACAACCCCACATTCTCTAGCCACATGACTAGGCTTCCCACACTTGAAGCAGTTATTTGGTCCCCTTTTGCATTCTCCCGAATGCTCCATCCCGCATTTATCACATCTAATCGACCGCGCACCAGGTGTGACCACCCGGCGTCATCCCCCCATGTGTGCTTATTATTCGTCGGACACTATCCCGTCCAGTCCTCTTCCTACTCCGGTTCCGGTCTCCATCGTTCTTCCTACTCTCCTCAGCCATCACCACAGTCCTTTTATCATACAACCTCCCCGCCAAATCAACTGCCGACCTAAACATACTCGGTCGGGCAACGATCATGTGCCTATGGATATCCACTGGCAAGCCCTGAATATACCTCTTGATCTTTCGCGAAAGAGGTGTCACCTAATCTGGCACAAGCCGTGCCATTTCGTTGAATTTGGTGGTGTACTGCTAATGCGTCATTGTTCCTACCTCCAGCTGCAGGAACTCTCTTTCAACTTTGTCCATCTCACGGTGAGGACAGAACTCCTCAATCACCAGCCTTTTCAACTCTAACCATCTCATCCTTCCGATAGCCCGACTACCCTCAGCTTGGACTATATTGTCCCACCAGCTCAAATCTAAGTCCACGAAAGAGTGGCCAGCAAACTTCACCTTTTGCTCTTCTCGGCACTCGCTGATATTTAGAACAACTTCCATTTCCCTCACCCTTCGGTGAGCAGCTGCAGCAGTGCCATTACCATCAAAAGTAGGGGGCTTGCATCGTTGAAACGCCCCATAGTTACAGCCTCGTGCTGCCTCCGGTGCAGGCTCTTCCTCTTCTTCTTCCTCTTCATCATCAGAGAAAACCGTCTCAGTCTCGGGTTGTCTTCTTTCGCCCGTAGGTCTACTTCTTTCTTTGCTCTCCCCCTCCCGTACAACTTTAATCACTTCAGTCACTACAGACGGTAAGATCGTCTGCATGACTTGATGAACTTCTTCCACTACCGCCTCTTTTACTGAGGCTCTCAGATTGGCGCTCTCATCGCCACCCTCCGGATGAGGGGTCGCTGGTTCTTCATAAACCACCTTTTCGACTCTGAGTCTTCCTCTTATGAACCGTGGTTCAACACCATATCCACACCACCACGAGAAGCTTTCGAAGATCTACCACCGGCAATTCACACGCACACTGAAAGATTCAAACACCAACACGGTCATTCAAGGAAACAGCTCAGTTTATGTCAAGTATAATAAGTCCCTAATTACAATGGCTAGTTATGATTAGCCACTTACTTTACTTTTCATACCCCAAGCATTACCTGTCCTGACTACATCAATATTTAAATCTACAAACAACACATAAACCACATAACATGCGCACATAATACTGGTTATCATTACAAAATACCTAATGGCACGCAGCTACTCAGATTGGTCCCTTCCCTTTCCGTCCAATTCTCAGTTTAAGTTTAGGTTTATTTTGAAAATTTACCCGTTTCACTTAAACTTTGGCTCTGATACCAACTTGTAAGGCCCCATTCCCGGGACGCTTACAGCTGGTCAATCATCACATAAATTATATTTTTGTCATCTTACATAAAAATGTTGCAGCGGAAGCATTTAAACAAACATTCCATTTCATTATAAAGGCTTTTGCAAAATAATACATCGTTATCGAATTTCAAAATACATGTGGCATTTCATCACAAAAGCGTTATAACAATGGATGTCATCCAAAAGAGCTGAGTAGCCGCCCCGTGCCATCCTCAGCAAC
Source organism: Flaveria trinervia (assembly GCA_025506515.1). Lineage (NCBI taxonomy): Eukaryota > Viridiplantae > Streptophyta > Magnoliopsida > Asterales > Asteraceae > Flaveria > Flaveria trinervia. Next base: position 39,531 of record JACCIX010000716.1, on the reverse strand, counting down.
AATACCTGCCAATTGGAAACACATCAAAGTCAGCGTTGCTAAGTGAGTTCTAGTTTTAAATAAAACATACTTTATTTCCTTTATAAAACCATTCATTAATTTGGTATGCGATCACACAACATATATACATACTGATAGTATAATCATTATCTTCCATTACGTTCGTTACATTTCACACATATCGCACGCTTCACATATTTTGCACTTTCATATCTTCGTACCCATCGTACATATCGCACAAATCGCACCAATGGAGTGGTCACTAAGATGAACTCCCCCTGTTTGTGTGAACTCTTAGGGGTTTAGCCAAAATCGCATGCTGTCTCATGGGTTAGCCAAAATCGCACGCTACATAACACACAGTGAATACGACATCGCACGTATAGGGGCAATAACAAAACTGAACCCCCTACTGTGTGTATGAACCCACATGAGTTAGCCAAAATCACACATTACATAACACACGGTGAATACCATATCGCATGTATCGGAGCAGTCACCAAGACTGAACTCTTACTGTGTCTATGGTCCCTTATGAGTTAGCAAGATCGCACGCTGTAAATACACACACAGTTGAGCTAACATCTCACAATAAGTTGTGAACCTCCTTTCTTCACTTGCAAGCCATTCCTACTCTCATTCATTCATTTCTTTCCTTTTCATTATCTTCCACTTTACGTTACATAATACTTTCATTTCATTCATTAATGTTCAACGCAAGCCACGGGAAGACAATCATACAAAATAATAAGGAACATAGCCTCATACAACATCATCACACAAGGCAGCATCACACATACATAACATACATCATGCACAATCATACAACATCATACATCACATAAATCACACGCATCACATCATCATCATACATCATCATATATCATCCTTGCCCATCACATCATCAACAACCCAAAGGTCCGAGCCTACATCTGCACTTTCCTGAAAGTCAGACAGTAAAATGTGGTCATTCGGGCGTATGACAAAATTCTGTCGTATGGTCTTCCATACGTATGTGAACACTCACGCGAATGGGCCTCCGGTTGCATAGCCTCCAATCGCATGATTCCCATGCGCATGAACCTCAGTCGCATGGCATCCAGGCCTATGGACCTCAGTCGCATGACCTTCGTACGGATGACCCTCAGTCGCCCTTCTTTCGTGGGAATGAACCTCAATCGCACGAATCACAGGCTTATGGACTCCAGTCCCATGACCTTCGTCGCATGACCTTCATCCGTATTTCCTTCAGTCGCATGGCTCTCATCCGCATTTCCTTCAGTCTCATGGCCCTCATGCATATGACCCTCAGTAGCACTATTCACATACGAATGAGCCTCAGTGACACTCCTTTCGTGCGTATGGCACCAGTCGCATGCCATTCGGACACATGGACTTCCAGTCGCATAGCCCTAGCTGGGTGCAGAATGCAGTTCATCCCGAACTCAATCTGCCATTTTCGGCCTCCAAACCCTTCCAAACCTCTTATAAGCTCAAATCAACCATTCTAAACCTTAGGAAAGCATACCACAACACCATTCAACCACAACCAAGCCCAAAATCAAGCCCCACCCAAATCAAACACATACACATACACATACATTCGGGTTTAACACCCAACATTTCAAAATGGGTTTGAGATGTGTTCCAGCCCCAAAATCATTCAAAAGTGTGTAAAAGGTGGGTCCTAGAACTCACCTTGACAGCCTCTTCGGGTATAGCCTCTTACAAAACTCGTTTGCCTTCAACTTTTGCACTTGATTCTTCATGAAACCCTTGTTTTTGCCTTTCTCCACCCTTAGAATAGAATGAAATATGTATGGGAGAGGGGATTGGCTGCCATTCCCTTTTACCCACTCATCCAACCTTTTTCTTCTTTTGGCAAGATTGGTCCCTCAACTTGGACCTTATTTCTTTTCTTTCTTTTTCCTCTTTCTTTGGCTTAAAAGAAATAACCGGGCGTTACAAATCGCACAATTGAAATATTTTGATCAAAATCAACTAAAATTCAATTATGATCTCTTATGCATAACTCTAATGTATATGTTTCTTTGTTACAGCAATATGGCTGAGAGATGGACTATGAGCACTAAGCACAACATCTGTGCTCATCTGGATGCTACATCCCGAAACACTTCTGAGTTCACTAGGATCATAGCTTTCCTGTGTAGATCGACGATCTACAAGGCTATCTCTATACCATGCACACCGTATAGATCTATAAAATAGAATTTCTGGGATAACGCTGTAGTTGATCGATCCATTGAGCCCCGCTGTATCCGGAGCTTTATATTCGAACAGAAGATTGAGATCACTGAAGACGACCTGAGGAGGGTCTTTGATCTGGGGGAGGACGGAGCCTACCCAACCAAGCTACATCCCCTAACTGTTCGGGGATATTTTTTATGGATCAAGTACACTGGGGACATTAATACTGACATGCTGAACAAGAGCAACATATGCCCCCGTTCAAGTACTTGGCACATGTGATCCTCAAGTGCATAGCCTCCAAGTGTGGAGGATTTTATGAGATGTCTGACCAAATCCAGAATGCATACGTTGCACTGGTACTGAACCACCCGTTTAGTTTCTCCCACATGTTGTTCTCCTACTTGATAGAGAACATTAAGGCCAAAGGCAAGGAAGGTTTCTGCATGTATCCACGTTCTTGCAGATGATTATAGATGAGAAGCTTCCTCTGCTGCCGAAGGAGAAGGATGATGCTTTTATTCTAAAGGTGATGGATGACGCCACTTTTGGCATGATGAAGGTGTATCGGGGGAAGCAGGTGAAGCCCCTGGTTAGGAGACTGTTTGGCCATCTGGCCTGTGAGGATTATGTGGCGCCCTCTCGTAAGAAGTGGCGTCATGATGACAATGATTTTGATGTTGATCCCGTAGTGGTTCCTGCTGATGAAGAAGATGATGATGTCATCACGACCATGATGACGGTCAAGGTGGTGAAGATGCTGGCACCAGTCAATCACAAGCCACTGACACGTGTACTATATCTCCACCACCTCCACACAGTACTTCAACATCACCTGGTGGATCTAAGCAGGCTGCTTTCCACTAGGACTTCCTGTTAAATGAAGAGGATCAGTTTGATGATGAGCCTCTCACTAGGAGAGTTGGTAGCTGGGTTGTGGCTACCGAGAAGGGAAAGAGGCGATTGGTGGACGCCAAGCTGGGTCTAAGGGTGGTGATACTGAGGTCACTAATCCAACATACACACCCGACTAGCCGAACAGCTCAGGGGAGCCCCTATCGCCAAGGGGTCCAGGAAGAAGAGGATGGTCCATCCCTATGGCAAGAAGGGTAAGAGACAGAAGATTACCCTGATGAGTTCTTCCACCACCACAACCACCACTACTACCACAGCCACTATCACCACCACACCCACTACCACCTCTACAGCCACTAATACCCCCACCATCACTCATACATTCACATCCACCTCACCTTCAATACCCAACACAGCTTCACCACAATCCACGTCCATTCCTACTCCCATCTACACCACATCCACCACTACACCCACTACTCACCAAGCCGACACATCGACCCAATTACCACCTACATCGGGCTCTACTCTAGCCACTGTTGGGTTAGAGGAACAACTGGCGAGCCTCAACAAACTGGTGCTAAAGTTGCTAGCCATAGATGAGCTGAGATCCAACTAGATGAACCGGCTGGTAGCGGTCAATACCACCCAAGGCAAGTAGATTGCACAGCTGACATAGCAGAACGCTGCTCATGAGAGAGCGTTAGTTCGAGCTCACCATGCATTAAAGCCTCAAAATGAGCTTGTGATAGCCTTTGGCAAGAGGATTGAGGGGTTGGAGAAGATGAACAAAAAGCTGATGCTGAGGTTGAAGGGATCTAAGAGTGAGCCCTTAAAGATTAAAGATGATGGTGGAGATGATGATGAGCTTACAGATGATGAATCTGATGGTGGAGATGATGATGATGAGCTTACAGATGATGAATCAAAAGAAGATGATGATGAGGAAGCGGGACCAAGTGGAAAGGGAAAAGGAGATGATAAGAATGATGATGATAATCAAGAAGGTGTTACATCTACATCAGCCTCAACTCAAGCAGCTCAGGAGAGGCGCTCCAAAAGAGCTGTGTCCTCTGTAGCTCCAGCTGAGGAGGCCCATGATCAGGGCAGAAGTGAAGCCCCACAGCCTGAAGACTATGATGTTATTCCCCTTCAGGAAGTCAAGACTCAGCTAACTATGATTCTTGACTTGCAAGGGATTGTTAGGAGGTCAGTGAGCTATACTCCCAAAGAAGGATAAATCATACAAGATCTGACTGAGGAGCAGCTCTCAGAGATGTTTAGACTGAATCCAGATGAGCTTGTTAAAGATGCTCTAGAAGTTGATGTTTGAGAGTGATGAGGAGCTAAAATATGTTGATGAGATAGAGATTGAAGATGTCACATCTGATTACTATCCACAATACATTGACCCTGAGGGAAACGTTATCCCTAACTTGGGTGAAACTTTTGGCAGTGATACTTTTGAGAAGTTGGAGGAGATGAAGAAAGAAAAGAAAAGGATGAAAGTAAAGCCGATGTTAATGTTGATATTAACAAATCTGAATGGGCAGCTTGTTTTGTAGAAATGAAAGCCCAACGCGCACCTACAAAGCCGAATGCCTACACTAGACTTTACTGAGTCAAGACACATCAGAAAGTGTCAGCTAAGATCATCGCGTGGGCCTATTTTGAGTACTTGGATGTCTATGCTGTGAAAGAGAGAAGGGGTGAGTACTTCAGATATCCACATGATTTGAAGACTCTTCCTGGTTTTAAGCTAAACAAATTGGCCAGTTTAGACCTTTTGTATGCCAACCCGAGGAAGATGTCGGGATGGTTTGAGACAGTGCTAAAGAAAGAGTACCACACCAGATGGGTAAACTTTAGACCTTAACAACCTAAGAGGTTCATTCATAAGTCTGAAGTTGACCTTATATCCGGAAGACCTAAAGTAGTGTTGAAGTGGAGTCCTCCATGCATAATGTCTAAGATTCCCTTACGGGAGGCCTAAGGACTTCACTCCACACTTCAAATGATGGTATTATGATTAGAGGACGGGGGAAGGGGTCATAGTTTTGAACAGAGAAGGAAAGATAGAGACTATCAGGGTATTTGACCCAATGTGCCTTACCAACTTGTCTGTTGAAAATGTTTACACTTTATACAAGTGGCCGCTGTTCTATGACACGCAAGATATTGTACAAGCTCTACAGTTCCAACATGTTATAAGACTTTTCTTTGCATTCGAGATACACGCAGGAGTCACCAGAGAGAGAAGTACAAGAAATTTCAAGAGCATGTGAAGAATGTTAGACAATAGGCTAAACTAGGTCCAAGGGGGAGTTGTTGATATATTATGTCCCTAGTTTATGTTTCTTAATGTAAAAATCTTTCATTTCTTACACATATGTAATATGAATTCTTAATGAAATATAATATGTTTCTTGATGTTTATCTGTCTTTGAATATTTCTTATTATTATGTATTCGATATAATTCACATATATGAACATCATATATAGGTTTGAGGTTGTTGTATATGGTTCTAAGTCAATAATGATTAAGAATATGGTCAACCTAGTAGGGTGATTATTCATGCTAATGGACCATACATATGGACCATACGCATGAATGAATCATACTTATGGACCAGTCGCACGACTGAACAAGGAGACTGGATCAATCGTTTAACTGAGACATAAGATTGATTCATTCGCATGATTGAATCTTCAGTCGTGCGTATGAATCATCCGCATGAGTCAGTCGCACGACTGAACCATGCTAATGGTTCAGTCGTACAAATGAAAACTACAAACCTATAAATACCACATAATTCGTGGAAAAACTAGACTTTTGAAGAGACTTCGAATATTTACAAACCCTAGCCGTCCAGAGCGTCCTAAACAGCCAATCCAACTTCATAGTTTGTTCCTCATCGATTTCTAATAAATTCTTAACATTTGTTTCATCGTTAGATCGATCAGATTGTCGTTCTCACTCATTGGATCGCCAATCAAATAGGATTCCGCACTATTTGATCTGGTCTCACGCAGAATCCCTTAGTACTCTGTATGAAAACGGTCCTAACAAGTGCGGGTGTGAGGTGTGGTGGTGTGTAGTGGCGGTGGCGGTGGCGGTGGCGGTGGCGGTGGTGTGTGGTGGCAGTGGTGTTGTGGTGGCGGTAGTTTGTGATGGGTGTGGTGTTGTGGAGAACGAAGAAAGGGAATGAGATGAAATTGAAAAGTGAGTTTGTGATATTTTTATAACCTTTGGGGGTATTTTGGTGCTTCAATTTGCCTGCGGCCTTGAAATTCAAGGCCTACAGACTTACATTAAGTTGAGGGTAGCTGAGGCTACCCCTCAAATTTTTACGGGTAATGTAAAAAAATTACGGTTTTGTGTAAAAATATTTTTTTACTATTCTACGTTACTTTGAGAAAATATTACGTTACCCCTAAATTTTTTTGAAACTCAACATTTAATAGAAAGTTTTAAAGTTTATAAAAAATAAATATATATTTTTATAAAAAAACATTACATTTAAAAAAAAAACATAAATAATTAATAAGCCCAATATACCTAATAATCCAATACAATAATAATTAACAAGCTTAAAATAAAATAAACACAAAAACATTAAACAACATAAAAAGCCCAACAAACTACCTCAAATACCCATAACTAAATCAAACATAAAACTTAAAAATATAAAAAAAACATTCATTGCCCCATGCCCCATCGACCCTTCGTCCCTTCCTGCAAGCCACAACCAGTCAGCCACCATCCACCCATATCACTGATCACCCCACGTCTCCACCGCCGGCCGTCTGGCCAACCACCATCGAACTGCTACCTATTGCGGCGGCCCTTGCCACCGCCCACATTTTATCTTTAACCGGTTCACCCGCCCCCTCAAGGTTACATTGAGTTTGTTTTCTTACATTAGAAATTAAGGATTTAGGGTTATGTTGTTCAATTTCAAATATTAAGTGTTATTTATTATAAAAATTAATTGTTATTTGGTTCAATTTCTAACATGTAGGGTTTATGCAATTAAAATATAAAGTAGAGGTTGAAAGATGAATTAGAGATTTGATATTGAAATTAGATATTTGAATTGTGTTATTTCTAAGTCTAATTTGTAATCTTATTGTGGTGTTGTTATAAAATTAGGGATTTGAAAGATGAAAAACAAGTTCTTGTTTGCAATTTTTTAAAAGACAATTTCAAGAGTAGAATATTATTTCTACTAATAATGATGCTATTGGGTGTACAATTCCTTTGAGTTCAATTCATTCTGGTTAATATTTCCAATCCCAAATGGATTTGATTCGATTGATCTTCCTTCGGACTTCTTTATTAATGTAATTGTATGGTAATTTTTTTTACATTACTTCTAAACTGTGCAGCTGTCCAGATTGTACATGCCAAGGCCCGCCATGACAGTTACTTAATATTTTATGATAAAATAATAAATATATAGGACATTTTAGATCCAACAAACATTGGTTTGTCGAATGGAGCTTCCTATATTGACTAAATGGAGCATTAGATCCATTGTCATTGAACGATACCAGACTGACTGGTTCAACCGGTTTGGCTGGGAAACGTTCATCTAGTTGGTTAGAAATGCACAAAAAACCAAAAATGAAAAACCAGTCTATTTTGCAAGAACTGAATAACCTAGAAAAAGGCTGGAAGAATCGGAAACACAATTGAACCAGACAATTATAAAGGAGTTGTTGCTTTAATATTTTCTTTTAGAACTGTGTAGGATGGTAAACGGGTATGTTAATATCACGGAAACTCTAATTTTGAGTTAAGGAAAATGGCACTCTCTCACTCTTTAACAATTACAAAATATTATAAGGTAGTGTTTGGCATGCATGAATGTAAAGTGATATGGAACAAGTTATACTACTAGAATGAAAGCAAACATATTTATTAATCATATAGTATTGGAATGAATCATTATTTAAGAAATGTGATGTTTTAGTTTCAAATTATTTTCATTTTCTAGGAGAGGTTTTTTTCATTCCATCAAAGAGTGAATATGTTTCTTTTACTTAAGACTCAAACCATGACATGACACATGTCTCGACCCATGACTCAACACAACACCACCACCAACCAACCAACCAATCATCGCCACCATTGTCACCCCACCACCAACCAACCACAATCACCACCACTACCAACCATCCACCACCATCAGCAACACTATCACCACCAACCAACCACCAACACCACTAACCGCCACCACTATATTCCATTTCTTCATATATTCCCTTAAACATGCAACATAAGATAATAGTTTATTTTATTTTCATATGGTAACCAAACAATACAATGAAATGGTAATGATTCATTTCACCCTTTGTCTATTTTATTCCTCTATTCATTTTCTATCTTTGTTCATTCCATTACCTAATACTAAACTAGCCCTAATAATATAATTCTATCCCCATGATTTTTTATTATATTGTCTTATATATAATAGTATATAAGTTATTGAACCTTTCTCGAATAATTATAATTGTACCTAGGATTTTGTTAAAAAACTAAAAGTATGTAATTGCATCTATGTTGCCTTTTAAAGTCATAGCATGTGTATATATTTTGGTGATGTTAAAACGACATCTGATTCTCAAATCTGGTCTGACCGACCTGAAGAACGAATCGGTTAGACTACCTGTTAATATGATATCAACTTCTAAATTTTCTTTTTCAAAAAATAAACACTTTGTTTCAAAAAAAATCATATTAAAAAATACCATTTTAAATTTGTATTATTATTTCTCTCAATTTTAATTAGTTTTTTGTTTATAAGAATTTAATTTTTTTAAAAACATCAATTTTAAAATATTTTAGATTTTTAAAAATGTTTATTTTAGGAAAATTTCTTATTCTATAAAAATTTGTAATCAAAATGATTATTTAATAGGAAAAAACGAAAAAATTTGATGAGTAGAAATAAATCCTTATAGTTACTATAATATTAAAATATAAAAATTACAATATAGACATTTGACTACCCTAAAACTATACGATAACTACAACCTTAAAATAACAGTCTAACTTGGTTTACTACCTTAAAACTATACGATAACTGCAATCTTAAAATAACAGTCTAACTTGGTTGACGAATACCATTCATCAACCCACATAAGCATTAATAATTTATTAACTTACTAATAATAAGTTGAGTAAATTACGAATCATGTCCTATTAATACATAAAATTATCCCTTGTGTCCCTTAGTTTCAATAATTACACCGTATGTCATTTTTATATAAAGTTTGCACACGTATTTTCCTTCACACTAACATTCGTTAAAATTTACAGTTAAGTCATTCAGTGTCTCTCACATGAAGGCCTTTTAAATATGTTACATGCATACAATGAGTCAAAATATTTTTATGTCGCTTCATTCGTGTGCCTTCATGTTAGATGTTAAAAGTTGGATGTTTGAAATTTTTGGATAGTAGAAATCACTATTAGTATTCCAAAATCTGAAATTTAGATACTCAAATATTCAGATATGGATACAGATAGCGATTTGAATATCTGATTTTTTTTCTTTTTGTAATAATTAGATATATGTTATTATAAGTAAAAGCAACACGTATAAAAAATTCCTAATATACACTAACAACTCCCAAAAAAAACATTTTACACTTCAAAAAATAACAAAAAGAATTTGAAGTTTTGGATAATTTAAAAAATATCTTTTGTTAAAGTTTTTAAAGTGTTAAAGGTTTTTATTTTGGTTGGGACTTGTTACTGTATATTAGAACTTTTGTTAACATCTGTTGCTTTTAAATTATTTTTATAATTATAATTATCTAATTATTCCAAAAAACAATGAAGAAATTCAGTTGTCCGAATCGTTATCGTATCCGTATTCAAAATTTCAAATATCTAAATTTTAGATATCCGAATACTGATAATATTTCTACTATCCGAAAATTTTAACCGTCCAACATTAAACACATAACATGAAGGCGATGGGAATGAAACGATGTAAAATATTTTTGACTCATTGCAGTCATGTAAATAATTTAATGTCCCTCATGTGAGGGGCACATACATGACTTAACTGTAAATTTAAACGAAAATTATGTAAATGACAATATGTGTGCAAATTTTATATAAAAAGAACATAAGGTGTAATTATTGAAACTAAATGACAAATGATGTAATTTCATGTATTAATAAATTACACGATTTGTAATTTACTCAATAAGTACTTTTAACTCAAACCTAAATTTAGTAAGGATTCAACGAAGGCCCACAAGGTAACAATAAGCCCAATGTCTTAAAATTTAAAGTTACGCAAATGTCCAACCCATCTGATTTGGGTTTTTAGCACAACGATCTAATATTAAAACACGGCATGCAAGAAACTTCGCAGAAAAGTTACAAATACATAAACTGATCTCTTAACCACTCTATACAAGTCAAATTATGATATGGAAGCTTTCTTCTCAATTTATTTACTTTCCTTTCGCGATCACCATTGTTATCCATTCAAACTAGTACGTCGTCCATGGAATTTAAACTTGATTATAATTAACATCAATCCATCTATGTTTTTGAGCTCTTATAACACATGAGCACTAGTGCTGGCTTACATTTGCTGGAATCGGTACTCCAAAGGTCGATCTTAGCACTAAGAAACAAACCATCGAATCATGAACACTAGATAATTAATACCAAACACTTATTTTGACTTTCGTAAGCTAACACAAAAAAATCAAGAATCTTCATTTACAAGTGGAAGAGTAACGTTATGAAAACCCGAAGCCGTAATAATTTCTTTTACTTCTTTGGCTAGGGTTTTACACCGACAACATAAACGTACTAACATGACCTCTAATACACGCGAAAGATCTTGATACATGAAGTTTACGAAATTGAAAAAACAAACATGAGTTTTTGGGATACAATATGTGAAGCGTGAGTTATAAAATAAAATTATTTTAGTAAAATGATTTTCGTTATAAGGAGCCAACATAGCGTTTCCTTTTGTGTATTGTTGTTAAGGCCCTTAAGTTTTGTTAGATCAAGAAGAAGACTGGTGCAACCAAAACCAAACACTTAGACAATTTTTGGTACAACTTATAAAGGACTTCCGAAGCTAAGTATGGAACTTCCAAAGGATATGGAGTTCTTCCGAAGACAAAGTGCAAAATCAACTTCCGAAGGAAAAGCTCCAAATTCCAAAGTCAAAGTGTTCTCTTCCGAAGTTCAAGACTTAGAAGAAATCAAAGACAATGACTTCCGAAGTAGAAGCCCCAAGCCACGAAAGAAGTAGCCTCTTCCGAAGTATAAACGGATTCGGAAGAACTTGTTCTTCCGAAGTATAAACGGCTTCAGTTAACCTTCGGAAGATGCTGCTAATGAACCAGTGGACATAAGTATGGTCTCTAAGTCTCCGCTGCAGACCTCTGATACTACATGACATTTTCCCAAAAGGCCATGTAGTTGACCATACTTTATTCCACTATTCACCTTTATGTGTTAGTACAAGTTACCAACTTTCGTCGGTGACAAAAGGTAAGTCATGGACATGTCATGACTACCATCTTAGATAAGACATTATCTAAGATATCTTAATCTATAGCTTTTTAGTATGTGCTTTAGTTAGAGGATTCCAGCTAGTATCAAAGTATATCCGGCTGTAGATAGTAGTATATATAGTTTCTTATTGTAACTCTTGTAGTAAGCTTGTAAGAGTCTTGTAAAATTTTGAGTTGAGAAATAATATATACAAGTATATTGAAATTATTTTGTGCTCTTATTGTTTTACTTAGTATATTATAATCAACACTTAGAAGAACTCGACTTCTTGAGTGTTTGTTAGTGAGTTTGAGAGGTTTGAGAGAAAATACTTGTGTTAAGTATCAAAACCAATCCTGAAATTGGTATCAGAGCTTCTTAGGCTCTTGATTATATGATCTAACCATCCTAATCAACCTCTTGTTTACTCACTTTTTTACTACACTCAAAACATGGCCTTGAACCAGAAATCTGAATGTGAAATGGGGACGATGACTAAAGCACCCATCATCACCCCAGAGAACTTCAGACAATGGAGCAGACGTATAGAAGGGTTCATCAGATATCAAGACAGCCGCATGTGGAGATCCATTGCTCACGGTCCCTACAAGCCAAAGGTGGCTTCACCTTCTGGTGGTGGTGCCATGATAGAGAAGGCAGTGGAGGACTACTTTGAAGAAGACCTCAAGTTGATAGACAATGATGAAAAGGCAATGACAGTCTTCATGACAACAATTCCTAACTCCATTATGGTGGGGTTTGAGAATTGCAAAACAACAAAGGACTGTTTGATGCCTTAACCCTGATGTACTCAAACTCCAATCACTCAAAGAAAGATTTCCCGAAGCAGCAATTGAGAAACTTTACTCATATTATTGGAGAGACCTTGCATGCGCAATACTTCAGGTACATGGATCTTATCTCTTCCTTTTAGTCTGTAGGAATAGCTCCTGAATTGAGAGACCTCTCAAGAAAATTCATGAGTGCACTTCCCAATGAGTGGATGTTTTACTGTGTCTCCATCAAGAGGACAGAGAACCTGGACACACTCACAATGACTAAGCTATACGGTATTCTTGATGGATATACCAAATGATTAACATATAAACAAGACCAAATAGTGCGGAATCCTATTTGATTGGCGATCCAATCAGTGAGAATGCACATAGAATCAATAAAGTATTGAATCAAACATTAAGAACCGATTAATAATTAATCTACAGCGTTCTATGAACTTGGAGTGTCAACTTGGAGGTTTCTGGACAGCTAGGGTACTTCTGGAGTTGAAATAGAATGAATGCTTTCATTTTTCCATGAATTGGGTTGTATTTATAGGTTAGTATTGTTCATTCGTGCGACTGAACCATTAGTACGGTTCAGTTGTACGATTGAACCATGCGGTTGATTCATCCGCATGACTGAGTGTTCAGTCGTGCGACTGAGTCAATCTTATGTTACAATCATACGACTGATCCAGTCTCCTGGTTCAGTCGTGCGACTGAGTCATTCGTATGAAGTTATTCATGCGTATGGACTATTTAGGCGCATAGACACTTAGTCGCATGGCCATTCGGATGCATGACCACTGTTGGGGCGCATGGTCCAGTCGAACGCATTAGAACTTCACTTCACCAGGTTTGAGTGTATTCAACATTTTAACTTTATGCATAACACTTCAAACAGTCACAAACCTAATTAACCAATTCAACATCAACTCATTAATGAAATATTAAACATTAGAAATAACAGACAATCAATATCATTTCATTAATCACTCTAACCATTACATCAGAATCAGACAAACAGGATCTATTACATTCATATCATGATCTAGGGACATACATGTACCAACAAACTCCCCTTGGGCCTAGATCCCTCTAATTTCTTGTTGTCTTCATTACCTCCTCATACTTCTTGTACTTATCCTCTTTTGTGACTCCTGCATGAATCTCAAATGCAAAACAGAGTCTTATAACATTTTGGAACTGGAGGGCTTGTACTATGTCCTGCGTATCATAGAACAGTGGCCACTTGTATAGAGTGTAGACATCATTTGCTGACAAGTTGGTGAGCCACATTGGGTCAAATACCCTGATGGTATCCATTTGGCCCTCTTTGTTTAGGACTATGACCGCTTCTCCTATCCTCAAATCGTAGTACCACCACTTAAAGTGTGGAGTGAAGTCCTGTGGCATTTCCCTGAGTGGGATTCTAGACATCGTGCGCGGAGGACTCCACTTCAACACTATCTTTGGCTTTCCAGTAATGGCATCAACTTCAGACCTTCTAATGTACCTTGTAGGCTGTTGGGGTCTAAAGTTAACCCAGTTGGTGTGGTACTCCTTCCTTAGGTCAGCCTCAAACCAGCCTGACATCTTTCTCGTGTCAGCATACAACAGCTTTAGTTTGGCCAGCTGGTTGAGCTCAAAACCTGGTAGAGTCTTTAGATCATGTGGAAATCTAAAGTACTCTATGCCCTCTCCCTCTTAACGGCATAACGTTAAGGTCATCAAAATATGCCCATGCTATAATCCTGCCTGACACCTTATGATGTTTCTTGACTCTGTAGAGTTTGGTGTAGGCGTCTTGTTTAGGTGCAGCACGTTGGGCTCTAACTTCTTCAAAACAGGCAGCCCATTCAGCCTTTCGGACATCAACATCATCATTGGAGGCTGGGCCGATCCCTCTTTCTTCTCTGACTCCTGCTCCATTTTGTCTAACACCTCAAATGTATCACTGACAAGGGATTCACCCAGATTGGGGACCACATTTCCCTCATTGTTAGCATACTGAGGGTAGTGCTCCGCAGTGACATCTTCTATCTCTATTTCATCAACGTCATTGAGCTCTTCGTCAGTTGTCGAGTCGCACATTGGAGCATCCTTCACAATCTCATCGGGATTTAGCTTGAAGATCTCAGCTAGTTGCTCATTTGATAGATCGTGAATAATTTCCCCTTCTTCAGGGGAATAACTTACCGACCTTCTGACGATCCCTTGCAGATCAAGAATCATAGTTAGCTGAGTCTTGATCTGCTGAAGGGGAGCAACATCGAATTTGTCCCTTTGAAAGTTTGGATCTGCTTGTTGTAAACATGTAACACGTCAACATTAGTTAATAATCAAGACAGAAATACATTAACCTTAATATAAACATCAAATGCATAAGTTTAATACATGATTCAAATCAAATACATAATCATCTAGTCATTACTTTTATTTTGAATTGCTGGATCATCACTTGGTGAGGCAGAAGAGGAAGCTAGTTGGTCTTGATTTTTCTTTGATCTTCTTTCTTGACCCTGAGTTGAGGCTGATGCAGCTGCATCTCCTCCTTCATCATCATCATCCTCCTACCTGGCCTCTGTTTTTTCTTCCTCATCTCCTTCATCATCATCACTCTTCATCTTCATCCTCATCATCATCTACACCCTCATCACCATCTCCTTCCTTTATTTTCAGAGGCTTATCTTTAGTTTCTTTGAGCTTGAGCATGATAGACTTTTTAACATCCTCCAACTCCTCAATCTTCTTTTATGATATGACTCTGTGCTCTTGGAGTTGGGCAATCTCTTCACTCTGAGCAGCCATTTGCTTGCCTGCTGCTCAATCAGTTGAGCCTGCTGAGAGATCTGCTGGGACTGTTCAGCTGTGAGTTCTGCAACTGACGAATCTGCGCAGTCTTCTCGTCATTGGCTGCTAACAAGTGCATCACCATACGGTTCAGCGCTGATAACTGTTCCTCTACTCCAATAGGAGGTAGAGATGATCCATATAGGTGGGTGGGATATGATGATGGCCCGACTTGGTGGCCAGTGGTAGTAGTGGTGGCAGTGGTGAAGATTGGGTTAGGTCTAGATGATAGTGGTGGTGATGTAGGTGTGAATGATATAGTGGTGGATGGGATATATGTAGTGGTAGGGGGTGTGGGAAAGGTAGTGGTTGCTGTGGAGGTGGTCGTGGTGGTGGCTGTGGCTGTAGAGGTGGTTATGATGGAGGCTGAGGTAGTGGGTGGTATGGTAGATGTAGTGGGTGCTGTGGTGGTGATAAACCTGAGCCGTCTCTTCTTCTTCTTCATCCCATGGGGCTGAGCCATCCTCTTCTTCCTCGACCCAGTCGAGGTGGATGCTCGCCCTAGGATACGGCTGGATGGCTCTGGAGCATAGGTCGGGTCAGCGACAGTCTCTCCAGATCCACTGGGGCGTTCACCAACCGCCCGGAGTCCATGTTTAGTGGGAACGACTTTGCTTCCCATAGTCCTAGTTAGTGGCTCCTCGTCTGACTCTTCTTCCTCCTCACCAGGTATAAGTCCTGGTGAACCCAGCTGACTCAGCTATGTCTCCCATGGAGGCAGATACTGGAGGTATAACGTCTGTAGCTTCACCCCTCGATGGAATGGGCATGTCATCTCTAGCATCCCCACCGTCATCATCATCAGAGTCATCGGCGGGTAGAGCAATCTGCTCAACATTAGAATCACTGTCGTCATGGCGCCACTTCCTCCTAGCTGGCACCACATAGTTCTCACGGGCCAGATGCCCAAACAATCTCCTAACAGGGGGTTTTACCTACTTCCCCCTGTATACCTTCATCTGGCCCTAGGTGGTATCATCCATCACCTCAAGCACTACACCATCATCCTTCTCCTTTGGCAGGGAGGGGAGCTTCTGGTCTATGATCATCTGCATAAATCGGGGGTACATGCAGAAGCCCTCCTTCCCTTTCCCCTCAATGTTCTCCACCAAGTAGGTGAAGATCATCCTGGAGAAGCTGAACGGATGGTTCAGCACCAACGTAACATAAGCGTTCTGGATCTGGTCAGACAACTCATCAAAGCCTCCCTTCTGGATGCTATGCATTTTAGCAATACATGAGCAAGGTACTTGAACTGGGGACAGAGGTTGCTCTTGTTGAGCACCCCCGCATTGATGTCCCCAGAGTACTTGGCTCGAAGAAAACATCCTCTGACAGTAAGGGGGTGTAATTTAGCAGGACAGAGCATCGTCCCCCAACTATAAGACGATCCTTAGATCCTCCTCTGTGATAGCTATAGCCTCTCCAAAGACATACCTCTGATATAGTGAGGCTCAGAGGATCGATCAACAACCGCACCTTCCCAGAAGGCCTGCTGAATAGACCGATAAGGTGTACATGGAGCAGATATAGCGTGTGCAATCCTTGATCTCCTGAGGAAGGTTATAATGCTCGAGAAGTCTGAAGCATTTCTGGATATGAGATCCAGATGAGCACAAATGTTGTGCTTCGTACTCATAGTCCAACGGCTGGCCATCTGTTACACAAGGAAAGTAAACATTAGTACCCATTGGTTAAGAATGTCATGAAACACTTGGACTTGAACAAACTTCTTTTCTGTCATGCGAATGAGGTTGTGCGACTGGGATTCGTCGTGCGAATGACTCCATACGTACTATTGAGTGTGCGACTGGACTCATGCCTATGTATCCTCATGCGGTTACACCAGTCGTGCGACCGAACTCATACGCATAGTTCAGTCGTGCGGTTAAGCTGTTCGCACTCTTCAGTCGTGCGACTGAAATTCATCAACCTGTCCCTTCGCATGTCGTTCTGTCCGCTCAATTCAAATTCAATTTTTCACCAATTTTGAGTTTTAGACTTCGAGTTTTGGTTCATTTGGCTTGGAATCCATTGGTTTAACATCTAAAACCTTTAATTTCATTTGTTTACGTCGTTTGGTTAGGTTATTTTGCCACATAAGTCGCGGTTTTCTAATGAGTCCAATTGTCCAGATTCAGTGTCAAATTGGATGATTTGGTAGTGTTTCTGCGCCGCAAAGTACCTGTAGAATCAATGCAGAAGGTCGATATGTGAGAATCGAGGGTTTATTGTGATCAAACGAAATTTGGGCAGCGTAACGTTAGTCGTGCGATTGAGGGTAAATTTGAGAGTGGTGAGTCTCTGCGATCGACTCTCTCTCTATTTATACTAACCCTAAATTTAATTGTACGACTGGGATCATACGCACATTTCATTCAGGGAATGGGCCTCAGTCGTGCGATTGGTTTAGTCGCCCCATAAGTCGTCCGACTGGAGTTCAGTCATGCGACTTACTCATTCGTTCGCACTTAACATCCGACTTGGTCATTCGTATGGGCCATTCGGTTGGATGGTCCATACTCATGGTCCATTCGTACGAATGGCTCTCATTCGTATGATAAAAGGTTCAGTCGTACGAATGGACCATACTTATGAGATTTTCTGCATTTCTTACCATTTTACATTTAAACCCTTTTCAAACTATAGTATCAACATTATAAGCATTTGATCATCTCAGACATGATCCTTTTAACTTGAAAAACTTTTGATCACCTCAGACGTGATCCTTTTAAAAATTTAGTCACCTCAGACGTGATCCTTTAAACAATTTAGTCACCTCAGACGTGACACTGTTAAACTTTGAAAAACATGTGGCCATCTCAGACATGACCCTTTTAGGTGAGTTAATCCCATACTGATTTTCATGATGTAGTAGACGACACAAACAAACTAAAATGACTAACTAACTAGAACCTTAAACTAAATACAAAAATAGAACTTGTTTTTGACTTTTTGTGAGAGATAAATCCTAAGATAGACATCTCCTGGATTTGGTTCCAGAATAGGCAGCTTCAATTTGGTTTGACCACACCTGGAACAATTCACTTTTGGAATCATACAGGCAAGTCAAATAATTTGGGACTCGTTATCAAAACCTTTAGATGCTCAATTCTTGGTTTTCATCCAGAGTCTTTAGCAAATTTAGGAAATCACACTGGTACTATTAGATTCCCACATTGATTTGAACTTTCAAGAATTGCAGCCACAATGATTGTAGTATATTTGTCCTCTTAAATCCATACACAGACTTTAGACACAACTGGTGATAGGTTTAGGTTTAATTATTTCAATTGACATTTGTGGATCCCACACTTATATGGTAATCAACATTCCTCAGGAGCTTTTTGAGCGGTCTACAGGTATTTTTACAAGAAGAGACTATTCTTAGAGCTTTCAAAGAGAAGCCAATCCTCAGGTCAGTGCCATCGCACAACAGAGAGGCGGCAAACAACAATGAAGTCTAGAATATTTGTTATGCTTATCCTCAGGTCAGTGCCATCGCACAACAGAGAGGCACACAACCTATCTTCTTGTTAGAGCAGCTAAATTTTCTTTTGCACAGAATGCACCACAACATATGTCATTAGCTTGATAGCATTTGTCTTTCAATTTTTTTCGTGCTTTGCTCTATTTATGGTCATCCGCACACATTTGTGGCATTTACATGCTCATTACCCCTTATTGGAATTTTGTTGATTGTGTTAACCAGTGATAAGATGGCAACCTACAGTAAGTTGAACAACTTAGTTTGATCTTGAAATCACGAGTCAGGTCTACTCATCTATTGTGCTGAATCTACCGACATATCATTTGTGGTCTAGCAACCTCTAGGTCTACTTTCTTTGTGTTACCTTAGTAGTTACCAGTTTTTCTATCATCTTTCCTTTTATATTGCTTAGACTACACATACTTATACTTTGAATTTTGCATCTTTTCTAAATTAAAATTTAAAGTCCCTTTTGATTTGTTCCTGTGTACTATCATTTTCAAAAGGTTTGAATCGGTATCACAAATACGATCTACCTTATATCGGCTATCTACTCTTTCTCCCTTGTGTGTTTTTTTTAAAGAATAATGTTACTAGCAGACCTACTCTCCCCCTAAAATTCAAAATCATACTGGATTTAATTATTTCAGGATTTTAACAGACAGCTAAATAACATGAATTTAATTTAAACAGAATAAAATAAATAAAGAAAAGTGAAAAAGAAAAATATAACTGCAATGCATCGGACTACACATGATCATCATCTGGAATGACATCACTTTTCTTTTTAACGTCGTTGACCTCTAACAATATAGAAAACGTGGTTTATCAAAGGCTTTTGTATAGAGGTCAACGTGTTGAAAGTCAGTATTAATTTTTACCACATCAATTAAGTTCTTTTAAAAATAGTCTCTTATGAAATGGTATTGAATACCGATGTGTTTGGTCTTTGGATGTTGTACCGGATTTTTAGTTACTGCAATTGCAGCAGAATATCAACAAAGATAGGAGTAGAAGAAAACTTTAACCCATAATCCCGCATTTGCTGTTGAATCCAGATGATTTGTGAACAACAATTTGCAGCAACAACGTATTCGGCTTCACAGGTTGACAATGCAACCGAGGTCTGCTTCTTACACTGCCAGGTAACTAATCTCCTCCCAAAGAATTGACACCCTGCTGATGTAGACTTGTAGTTCATCTTGCAGCCCCCGTAATCCAAGTCACTATACGCCGTGAGCTCAAAGTCATCATCATGAGGATACCACAACCCAAGTGTGGGTGTACCCTTCAGATAACAAAATCCTTTTGACCAATCAGATGGTTAACCTTAGGCTTCGCCTGATATAGAACATAACATGTAGCATACATGATATCAGGTCTTGAGGTAGTGAGATACATGAGGGATCCAATCATTCCTCGGTACATTGTGGCATCTACCAGATCTCCATTTTTGTCAGGTGCTATATCATGATTTGTAGCAAGTGGAGTCCCAGCAGCAGAAGCATTCTCCATGTCAAACCGACTGAGAATGTCTCCCACATACTTGGTCTGATGTAGAAAGATCCCATTTGGTGTCTGCCACCTGTAACCCGAGAAAGAATTTCATCTCCCCCATAGCACTCATCTCAAACTCTTTCTTCATAACTGCTTCAAACTCTTACATAATTCTTCGTTCTTTGAACCGAAATAATGTCATCGACATAGATTTGTACAAGCAGTAGGTCTCCATCTTTTCTTTTATGAACAGTGTGTAGTCAATAACTCCCCTGCGAAAGTCGTGTTTCACAAGATGAGTTGAGAGTTTCTCATACCAGGCCTAGGAGCTTGATGAAGCCGTATAAGGCCTTGTCGAGTTCGTAAACTCTGTCCCGATGATAAGGATCTTCAAATCCCTCGGGTTGACTGACATACACTGTCTCTCGAATTCCCCATGAAGGAATGCACTCTTTACATCTAATTGATAGACTTTAATCTTCATATACGATGCATAGGCAAGGAAGATACGGATTTCTTCCATCCTTGCCACTGGTGCAAACACTTCATTATAGTCAATCCCCTCGACTTGGCGAAAACCTTGAACAACTAGTTGAGCCTTGTTCCTGATAATGACCCCTTGGTCATCCTTCTTGCATTTCAAGACCCATTTGGTACCAATGACCTTAGCACCTTTAGGTCTATCTACCAGAGTCCATACTCCTACTTCTTGAACTGAAGAAGTTCTTCTTGCATGGCATTCACCCTGCCTCATCATTTAGTACATCACTAACGTATTTTGGCTCAAACTACGAGACAAAACACCGATAAGCACCATCATGAATGAATCCATTTTCCATAACAGAGGCATAATCAGCTGAGTACAACTAATTTTGGGTTTGTACTCCTGATCGACATCCCCAATGACATTGTCTAAGGGATGATAGACATTTAGACGTGATCCTGGAGTAGTAGGAACAGCTACCTCAAAGCCAAGATATGAACATTTGTTTCTGCATCTGAGGTAGAAGGAGTTTGAGGTTCCGAAGTCGAAGGTGCATCATCGTTAGATGCTTGTGGACTTTCAGGAACTAAACCTGTTGCTCATTACTGTTCTGGTCAGCTTCTTCAGCCTCATATTCAGAGGAGGAGTCACTGTCGTCGACTACTCCCCCTGACTGAGTAGATGATTCTCCCTGTGAACTCGATGAGGTTGACTCAAGAGTTGGTGTATTCAAAATATCATCCATCATTCGAGTAGCCAATCATCATCAGAAGGAGAGATAGGGATGTTGAAGGACTTGAAGAATCCATCATAGTCGAAAAAGTAGGCGGGTCCTTTGCCAGTAGGTGGTGTGGTATATCTCTGAACGTCAACATTACACCACACTTCTACTAGATCTGTTAAGTTGTTGTAAACTCTCTTGTTCGGTATGTTGTATCCTAGGAAGATTCCTTCATCAGCCTTCTCACTGAATTTACCTTCTTGAGTCTTTTTCAGAAGTGTACACGGTGCGCCAAATGGTTCGAGATACTCCAGATTCGGTTTACGTCGTTGTAGTAGCTCGTAACATGTCTTTTCGTGGTGCTTGACTTTCAGAACTCGATTCAGTGTATAACATGCATTAGCCACTGCCTCATTCTAGGATTGGATAGGCAGTTTTGAGTCTGCCAGCATTGTCCGTGCTGTCTCTATCAAGCTTTTGTTCTTTCTCTCAGCAACACCATTCATCTGAGGTGTGTATGCAGAAGTGAATTGATGCACAATTCCTTGTCCTTGCAGTAAGCCTCCATCCACTGATTCTTGAATTCAGTCCCCTTGTTTGAGCGTACTTGTCTCACCTTTAGCTTGTAGAGAGATTCCAGTGTGGTTACTAACTCCTTGAATGACTCAAATGTTTCTGATTTGGACTTTAGAAACATTAACCAAGAGAATATTGTGTAGTCATCAGTAACCACAAAACACTACAAGTGCCTGCAATGCTCTTTGTACTGACTGGACCAAACAGATCCATGTGAAGAAGTTCAAGAGGAAGTTCTATTGAATGAACTTTCTTTTCCTTATGAGACTTCTTCGTCTGTTTGCCTTTCTTGCAAGCTACACAAAAATTAGGAAGTTGGAAATTCTTGACATTAACTCCTCTCACAAGATCCTTCTAGATCAAGTGATTCATCTTCCGTTGATTGATGTGTCCCATTCTCCTATGCCAGGAGATGGAGTCCTTCTCAGTGGCTTTTGATAGAAAGCACTGAACTTCATGGTCAGTTGTTGAAGCTGTTGAGAGATCCAACACATAAAGATCTTTATATCTTGAAGCCGTCATCAGAACTTGGTCCTCCGGAATCATGTAGTTTTCCTTTAGGACGTAACACTTGTTGTTGTCGAATATGACTTTAAAACCTTTATCACAAATTTGGGAAACAGAAAGTAAGTTGTTATGAAGTTGCTGAACGTAGTTCACCCTATCAAACTTAACTTTCTGATTTCCAACTTCTCCCTGAGCTATGATATAACCTCCTTTGTTTCCAGCAAACGAACATGCCCTCTTTTATTTGCTTGACGTTCGATAAAAGAGCCTGTTTCCTGTCATGTGCCTGGATGCGCCGCTGTCTACAATCCACGTGTTGGTTTTAGCACTGTAGCGAACACCCTGCACATACAAAGTAAAACCATTAGTTTAGGTTAGGAACCCAAGCCTTTACTGGCTTGGGTTTCCCAGAGGCATCACACATCATGAATTCAACCCATTGACCCTTAGAGGGTGAGGGTAGCTCAGGTTCCTTCTTGTCATCATTACTAGACACAGAGGATGACTTCTCTTTCCATAAGCCAGATTTGTGCAATGCCTATTTGTGATAAACAGTCGACTAGCTGACGGTTGAATGTTAGGTTCGCTAGTTCTTCTAGGTGGAGTTAAAGAACTCCTCGTATAAGACCTAGGTTTTGAATCTAAAGTTCAATCTTCTTTCTAGGTGTCTGATAGTGAGGACAAAAGGAAGCAATGTGTCCACACTCTCCACAGTTAAAGCACGACCTGGTATCGACTTTATGATTAAACTTTCTTTGTGGAGATGTGTGTGACACCCTAGTAACATCACTTAGTTTGGGTTTTGACTCTGTTTCTTTTGATGTTGTCTCCTATTTAAC
The DNA here is from genome assembly GCA_025506515.1 of Flaveria trinervia. Lineage (NCBI taxonomy): Eukaryota > Viridiplantae > Streptophyta > Magnoliopsida > Asterales > Asteraceae > Flaveria > Flaveria trinervia. The sequence continues at coordinate 16,179 of JACCIX010000716.1, read as the reverse complement.
AAAATTAATTGTTTTAACATTTTAACATCTTTTTCCATTTGGTTAACTGGTTTTTGACATGAAGCTTGTGAAAGTTTAATATTAGTAGTCCTTTTAGATTCAAATTTGACTTTGTTTGACCCGGACTCTATTTAACCTTTTCAAATTCTTTTTCCAGATTAACACAAGGCATTTCTTTTTGCTTTTGAAGTGGCCTCTTTTGTTTTATTTCAATTCAATTGATGAACATGAGGAATCGGATCACTAACAAGAGGGGTAGATACCACATGATCCTTGATGGGGTTGTTATTTATTGGTCTACTCTTCGTGTTCATCAAGGTCTCAGGTGGTGGTGGAACCACTTTATAACCCAAACCCTCCCCGTTGTTTCTTTCTCTCACTAAGTGTTGGAAAATGTGTGATGAACTTGTCCAGCTGTGCAGTTTTTGCTTTAATGAGTTCACTTCTACTTCTAAAACTGCCTTTTGCTTCTTAGTGTCTTCTAGGGTGTTAAGATAGTACCTAATATCATTAGCTTGGTTAAATGCAACTACTTCAGTTTCCCTAAGCTGTTTAGTCAAAAGGTCTATCTTTTCTTTTAACTATGCTTATTTTGTTTTAAAACTCTATTAGCCTCAGTGCATAGTTGCAAATCCTTTACTAAGTTATCATTATGATCTAATAACCTAGCAAATTTCTCATCTATGCTATCTCTAAAAGTATCACAATCAGAACAAGCATGGTTTTTAAACAGTTGGTCAGTTGTACTTACCTGAGGAGGATCAGTAGAGTTAGCCATCAATGCAGCATCAGATGTCTCTGGTTCTGGTGGTTCTTTCTTTGCTATTGAAATCTCTTCTTCAGGCATGAAGCTGACCTCAGTTGTAGTTGTCTCTTCAATATTTGACATCGCTATCTCAACTGCAATATCTCTCTCACTCGCAGAATCATCATCTAAATCTTCTACACTGGCAATATTAGATTCCCCTGGACAGAAAAACCGAAAGCTCCAGTCCTGTCCTTCATCATCATGAGCAGTCAAGGCTTTTGGATCCTTGCTTGATGAAGTAGAACTGCTAGCTTGCTTGTCTTGACGAGTGAAGGACGAGAATGGGTTCCGTTCCCAATCTTCTTGGCTTCACACATTCTCTCTTGAAGTGCCCCTCTACACAGTTAAAGCAGGTCACTTTACTCTTGTCAAAGCCAAATGTGGTATCCTTAGTAGCAACCAAGTTCTGTCCGGTCTTTTTCACAAACTTCTTCGCCCTCCGGTCAGTACTAGCTAAGGCCCACATAATGTCCATTCTCTCCAGCTCCATTTCATCCACCTGCTCGTAGTCCTCATCTGCCAGATGGCAGTTTCCGATCTTCCCAGCAACAAGTCCATCATAAGAATGAACCACTACTGCCAAAAGATCCATGTGCTCTCGAGCTACTTCCACAGTCACATTACCGAGGTTCTCGGTCTTCAGTCTAGTAGCATTCGCTTCAGTTCCAATGTAATGGGTACAAGAAGACCCTGACGTTTCTGAACCTGAAGGAGAAGCTTGTGAAGGACCCGATGAGCTAGACACAAATGCAGTCTGAAGAGGTGCTCCAGACGTCTTAGCTTGAGGCGTGGCATTATACAAAGCTGGATTCTGAGTGTGCGAAGACTTCTGAGCTTTGTACTTCATCCTAAGTGCTTCTTCTTGCAGCTTTAGAATGAAGTCATTGATATCCAACTTTGCCAGCATCTCATTCTGTCTCAGATTTGACACAAATGAAACCCATTTTTCCGGCAATCCGTCTGCGAAATTTGACACCTTTTCTTCCATGGTAGTAGCAATACCATGTGTATGCATTTCACTCATCAGATGGTAGAATCTATCAATGACATCGTCCAAACTCTTGTTTCCCATCGATGAGAAGTTGTCAAATTCTTTCTTCAGTTCCTTAGCTTTAATTCCTTCAGCAAAGCATTCCCGTCGTATCTCTTTTCCAGCTCATCCCATAATTTCTTGGCCTGCTTATTCTCCGAGTACTGGTGGAAAATATCTTTAGGAATAGACTGTGTAATCAATGCATAAACTCTCTTCTCTGCATTATACTTAACTTTCTGAGCATCGGTCATCCCTCCCAAAGTAAGCTTTACCCCATCTGCTCCCACGGCATACTATACCCAATCTCGATAGCTTCCTACAAATTTGGATCCACTCCATTGAGGTAGATCTCAAAACGTTGTTTCCAGTGGGGAAACTCATCTAACGTTAAGAGTTTTGGTGGTTTATTATGATTCCCCACTTCACTCTCAAGCAACAGTAGGTTCTGGATCCTTGAGTCCTTGCCGACATAAACACTGACATCTGATCTTTCATTTCGATTAACTTTTAAGTGTACTAAACAAACTGTCAAACTGGTGCGACTGGGTGATCCGAATGGGCTATCCGTGCAAATGAACTATGCGATTAGTTCAATCGTGCGGCTGAACTAAGCGATTGGTTCAGTCGTGTGAATGAAGCTGATGCATATGAACACTGCGAACGGATGGTTCAGTCGTACGAATGGAGATGCGAATGAAGTCCAGTCGTGCGAATGGCTCACTCGTATGACTGAAGCTGCTGTTTTGCGAAAATTTCTACGTTAAATGTGTTTTACCGTAAAAATTAGAATTTCGCAATCCCTAATCGCCTAAGGCCGTAGAAACCGAAACTTGATGAGCAGGGAACGTCCAAGACAACTTTTGACACAAAAGATTGCGTTTTTTTAGTGTAAAAACACAAACTTCTTATCAATCTTGATTGAATCACACGTAATCAAGAGCCAAAGCTCTGATACCACTTGTTAGGACCTGGTATTTGAACGAAATACCGAATGATTAACGTGTAAACCAGACCAAATAGTGCGGAATCCTATTTGATTGGCGATCCAATCAGTGAGAACGCATGTAGAATCAATAAAGTATTGAATCAAACGTTAAGAATCGATTAAGAATTAATCTACAACGTTCTATGAACTAGAGTATCAACTTGGAGGTTTCTGGACGGCTAGGGTACTTCTGGAGTCGAAATAAAATGAATGCTTTCGTTTTTCCACGAATTGGGTTGTATTTATAGGTTAGTATTGTTCATTCGTGCGACTGAACCATTAGTACAGTTCAGTTGTGCGATTGAACCATGCGGTTGATTCATCCGCACGACTGAGTGTTCAGTCGTGCGACTGAGTCAATCTTATGTTACAATCATACGACAGATCCAGTCTCTTGGTTCAGTCGTGTGACTGAGTCATTCATATGAAGTTATTCATGCGTATGGACTATTTTGGCGCATAGACACTTAGTCGCATGACCATGCGGACGCATGATCACTGTTGGGGCGCATGGTCCAGTCGGACGCATTAGAACTTCACTTCACCAGGTTTGAGTGTTCAACATTATAACTTTATGCATAACACTTCAAACAGTCACAAACCTAATTAACCATTCAACATCAACTCATTAATGAAATATTAAACGTTAGAAATAACAGACAATCAATATCATTCATTAATCATTCTAACCATTACATCAAAATCAGACAAACAAGATCTATTACATTCATATCATGATCTAGGGACATACATGTACCAACACCTTTCCTCAAGCAACGCTCTCATGGTTCCTAAAGGCTCAAGACCCCCTCAACCTCAGTAGTACCTATCGTACTCACAGCAACCATCTAGCTTTCTGGGCCTTACACCACATTCCTTAAGACCCCAAGGTCTCCACAAGCTTAGCCTAGTCCCTTTTTGGACAGCTATGCTTTTGTCTCAGGGAGTGGACACTCAAATGATTTTCAGTTCTATTTTGAAGATCTAGAGTGTTTCATCCGGATGAGGTGGAGTAGATGGACATAGTCCAACAAATGGTTGTGCTAACATACAGAGCGAAGATGTTCTTTAAGAGACAGGAAGGCAGTTCCCTCATAACCCAACAAGCAGCAAGTTCGGGTTTGACAAAGCAAAAGCAAAGTGTTACAACTGTAAACAACTCGGTCATTTTGCTAGGGAATGCAAAGCTCCTAAATCAAACCCGTGATCTGCTCATGCCTCCTCACATCCTTCCACACCAAAAGCTGCTGGAAAGTCAACTAAAACTGTGCTGTAGCACAAGAAGTTGGTTGGAGCTTTATGGTCCAAGATGTCACCCCTGCATAGGCACTCATGGCTGGAACAGACAACTCTAAGGTATTGATCATCTTTGTACTCCAGCTTGTATTGCCAAGGTTAAAATGTACCAGGACTATAATGTGGAAATTAAATCCGGTATTGAGTCCTTAAACATCTTAAAAGCTGATTTTAAAAGGGTTGAATCTGACTATTAACATAACATTGAGGAGTTAGAGAAAACAGTTTCCTCTTTAAAACATAAGCACACTAATTACAAGACTCAAATCAAGGATTTTATATCCAAGTTAACTAAGGCTCAAGCCAAGCTAGTAATAGCTGAGGCTCAAGCTAAGAAGCATACTATTTCTGAGCAAAACTTCCAAGCCATTATTGCATCATCCTCCCACTCCAAAATTTATTATCAAAACAAAGGAGGGTTGGGGACCAATGATATTGCTCCACCATACTCTTATGAGTCTATAAGACAACCAAGGTGTGGTACTGAAGAGCAAGAGGTCCCATCCGCTGACCCATCTTCACTTGAGTTGAAGAATAATGCAATAATGGAGACCACCACTAGGAAGGAACAGGTAAATCAACCCATTTCTACTTGTGATGATCAACCCCTATCCATCAAAGCTAGAAGAACCGGGAAAAGGCAGCAAGAAGAACTGACAAGAAAGTAGTTGAATCTAAGCTGAAGATTGATCTAAAGCAAAAGGGTGCTTTCATTTCAGCTGGATCCAGGTGGTAGGCACTACTGATTCAGGAAAGGAGTGTAGTACCAGCACTTTTATCCTGCCAAAGGATCAGAAGTCAAGGGTGAAGGCTGTAGACGAAGATAAGAAGATGAAGAAACCTCAGCCATCAAAATTCCCAAAGATTAACATTACATGCCTAATGTGTGGTCTGCAAAACCACTTCACTAAAGATTGTTATTACAATCTAGCAAGCACATATTTGCAAATAATTTTGAAAAGGAAGCAACCAAGGAAGGATTCAATTTTGGACCTTATCACATGGTTCAAGTGATGAGAAAAGGAAAGCTGGTTTCCAAATCTAAGTTGCTTTCAGAAGAAACTCATTCTTCCGAAGTGAAAGTGGCTTTGGAAGTTAAGCCAAGGAAGGTTCTAAAGAACAAAAGAGCTTCCTCAAAACCTTCCGAGAAGAAGGATTCTTTGGAAGAGAAGGTAGTAAACTCTTCTTCTCAAAACAAACAAGCTTCGGAAGAAAGTCATGCTGCTCAAGCTAACAAGCTCATCTAAACTGATCAACCATAGGATGTAATGGAAGATCAGACAAGATGTTGTAGCCACACCTTCCTCTTCAAAGACATTAATTGAACCCTCTACCATTCATTTTGGTTCAATTATGTCATCATCAATGGAACAACCCAAGACCAGCCAGCCTTGGGTTTCTAATCAAAACTAACTTTTCACCTTATGCAGGGACATTCAACAGACAAGACAACAATGTCTAGATAATGGATAGTGGATGCTCCAGGCACATGACGGGAACACATTTCTACTTCAACAATTTCAACATATTGATAGAGGTCTTGTTCAATTTGGAGGTGAGACCTGAGGATACATTTCAGGCAGAGGAAGTGTATCCAATGGCTTGTTAAGAGTGGAAAAAGTAAACTTTATCAAGCAGCTTGAACATAATCTCCTAAGTGTTCTCAATTTTGTGATCAAAAGCATCAAATGCTTTTCATAGAACATGAGTGCATCATCCTCAAACCTAGATGACAACTCCTCAGGAATTGGTGCTTCTTAGATCTCCCAGGAAAGGGGATATGTACAAGATGGTATGAACATTACTTCCCCATTGGGTGAAGTATCATGCTTTCTTTCCAAAGCTGATGGTGATGAGTCTGCCTATGGCATAAACATATGTGTCAAGTAAATTTTAAAACCATGAACAAATTGGTTAAAAATAACTTGGTACATGGCGTGCCTAAAAAGGATTTTTCTTGTAGAGATAACTGTGTGGCTTGCCTAAAAGGAAAACAACATAGAGTCTCTCACAAATCCAAAGAGGTTAACTCTATCACCACCCAATTACACTTATTGCACATGGATTTATTTGGTCCAACAAGTATAATGAGCATTAGAAGGAAATCATATTGCCTTGTGATAGTTTATGATTTTACAAGATTACATGGATATTCATTTTAAGAACTAAAGATGAAACTACTGAAACTTTAAAGTATTATATTCTTAAAATAAAAATCAAAGTGATCACAAGGTAAAGATAATCAGGAGTAATCAAGGGACTGAGTTTAAGAATCAAGTTGTAACTCAAAAGGGATTACCAGACAATACAATGCTTCTAGAACTACTAAAAATATGGTGTTGTTGAGAGGAGGAACATGACACTGATTAAGGCTGCTAGGACCATGTTAGCTGATTCAAAGTTGCCTCTAACATTCTAGGAAGAGGTAATCAACACTGCATGCTATGTGCAGTACAGGGTCCTTATTGTCAAGCCACATGGAAAGACCCCTTATGAGCTATGGAACAAGAGGCCACCGTTCATTGGCTTTCTAAGGTCCTTTGGCAGCAGGTGTACCATACATAACACAAAGGACAACTTGGAAAAATCTTTTGAGAAGTTGGATGATGCTATCTTTGTTGGATATTCCTCCACCTCTATTGCTTATAGAGTATATAACATCAAAAATCAATAATTTGAGAATCATCCAACATTGTTGTTAATGAGCACACTCCTTGTGTTAGGAGGATGGCCCTGATCATATATTTGACTTAGAATGTTTTGAAACTATTCTAAACCATCTTGTGAGAATGTTTCAGCTGGAATAGGTACTCAAAGTGGTTTTGATAAAGACCAGCTATTTGAGTTACCCAGACCACTTCCAAGTTCTCCAAGAGTCTCTGAACTTCAAGCTCCTATCATTGGTAGATCCGATAGCATGACCATTTCAAAAACCAGTGGAGCTTCAACAAGTTATTAGCAAAGTGAGTCTATTAACTCATCAACTGATAGCATACAACACCAAGCTGATAGAAGCAATATTCTAAAGGAACAAGCAACTGTTAATACTACTTCTTAGTCAACTGATGCTGATGATGTTTCTTTCATTCAATCAGTCCTCATTGAATGACATCAAAACAATAGCTGGACCAAGTGTTTATGTTCTTGAGCAAAATATGTCCAACTTGGATCTATCTTTGCAACTGGAAGTGATTCCCAGACTAAGGATTCATAACACTTATCCAGCTGAGAACATCATAGGAGAAATCTCTGATGGTGTGAGAACAAGGGGACAAACTCATCATGGGAATGTCTGCTTGTACTCATGCTTCTTGTCTCAGATGGAACCCAAGAAAGTAGAAGAAGCCTTAAAGGAGAGTAGTTGGGATAAATCAATGCAAGAAGAGTTGCTTCAATTCAAGAGACAAAAGGTTTGGAACCTTTGCCCGCTACCATATGGTCACATACCTATAGGCACCAAATGGGTTTTCAGAAACAAGAAAGACAATAGAGGCTTGATCATCAAAAACAAAGCTAGACTAGTTGTTCAACGATATACCTGAGAGGAAGGAATTATTATACTGACAGTTTTCTTCTTTTCAGTACTGGCAGTAGTTGGAGTTTGATCTTCAGGTGTTAAATCCTGCTCTCTAGTCCTTTCAGGACTTTCAGAATTAACTCCTGAGTTGATCAACACGTTGATCATGTGAGTGTCAGCAGTGGAACCATCAACATCAGCTGATAGGTTCGGAGAGGACTTGATGCTGACTTCTACTTCTGATTGTGCTGTTCAGAAAGTAGATCACATGATGAGATAGATTGGTTATTACTCTCACCATCAGATTCTACCTCTGCTCTGGGAGTAAAATCTGTAGGTGGAGCAGTGTGATTGTAACCAATGCCAAACTTCACATTGGAAGCAGATTGCTTACTAAGAAGCATTTCAAAACCTTTGCATGATTGTACCCATCTATCACACTCTACCTGGGTAACTGCAAGGGTTTCTTTGAGATCTTTATACCTCTCTAGAAGTATCTCTTCCCAAGCCTTATCATCAGTTATTTGGCATTTAAGTTTAAATCTCATCATTCTTATCATTAAGCACAGACTCAAATTCAGCTTTGTTTTTGGAAATTATTTGTTCTAGCTTAATGTTCTTGTTGATTAAAGCTACATTTGCTTCTCTAATAGATGCAAATGCTGCTATGCATGTTTCAGAACATAATTTGGCTTTTGCCTCAGAGGATACCTGTGATACCTTTGGTGTAGAGGCATTAGTGGATGAAGTATCAGCAGAATCCAAAGCCATAAGAGCTAGATTTCCAAAGGGACTTTCACCACCATGTTGACCAGCACCCGAGAACAGTTGTTCATGACCAGACAAGTCATCTGGTAAACTGCTCCAGTCAACAACTCCTGGGGTGAAGAAGCTGTGTTGTTGAGGTTGAGTTTGTTGATGAGATTGAGAAGGTTGTGGTTGAGGCAATGCTTGTGGTTGTTGTGCAATTGGAGCTTGAACAGGATTTGGTTGAGGCATATAATAGCAGGGATAAGGATATGACATTTGACCCTGGGGAACAAAGTATGCAGGAGATCTAGGATGTGAATGATGACCAGAACCAGCAGGATGTTGCCCTCTGTTTTGTGGACTAGTACTAGGAAAAGTCACAAAGGGTGCAGAAGAGTTAGATACAGTTGATCTACACTCTCTTGCAAAGTGTCCTAGCCTTTGGCATTTGTGACATCTCAACTTACTCTTGTCAAAACCAACTTTGGTTTTGCCAGAGAGTCCAGGAAATTTCCTGCCAGTTCTCTTATAGAACTTCTGAGATATGATATTAATCAATGCCATTTGGCTCAGAATATCCATCTCTTCTAGATCATCATCAGCTATTCCTTTCAGATCATCCATAATGAAGCATAAATTGTCACTATTACTGCCAGAATGACTCTCAATACCCAAATGCATGATCAGAACAATTTGAAGAGAAATCAATATGCTCATCATAATTGCTTTTAGATGCAACATATTCTGACTCATGACCAACCAAGGCAGTATTCCCTGGTACAAAGTCATCAGTGAGCTTTCCTGATGAGGACAGTTTCCTCTTCTGCTCTATCTCTCTTTCAAATGTAAGCAGTTTCCCATGAAGTTGGGTGAGAGATAGGCTATCCAGATTTGCACTGGAGCGTAGGACAATAGTGTATGTGTCCATCTCTCAGGCAGTGATCTGAGGAATCTGTTGTTCATCTGGCTATTGGTGTATTTCTGTTCACCATTTTCAGCTCAGATATCAAGCAGGAAAAGCGCTCAAACTGTTGAGTCAATGTCTCACCCTTTCTATGAGAGAATGTCTCATATTGTTGGGCAAGGATTTCTCTGTTGTTTGCTAAGACCTCATCTGTGCCACCGAATTGTTCCTTCAGGGCATTCCAGAGATCATGAGCAGTTTCATGATGCATAAGCCCTGAATATATTTCATTAGGCAGTGCCATGGCCAGAATTCCATGGGCTTTAGCATCAATCTCAAATAGTTTCCGATCTTCATCAGAGTATTGTTCCTTCTTCTTCGGAACCATTTGATTTGTTTCCGGATTGTTCACCATAGGCTTATGTGGTCCATGTACCACAGATGTCCAACAACCTGAACTGTTAACAGACAGGTGATGAAGCATTCTTCGTTGCCATATGTTATACTCGGTCCTAACCAGCATCGGAGGCTTGGTTGAGGAACCGGTATTGTGAGGATCATTAGAAGGAGTCGTCATCTCAGATTCAATCAAATTCGATTAAGCTAAAACAGATTTAGAACAAAACGCAAAAACCAATTGAACCAAAAGAGATCTCAAAGTAAATGAACGAAAGCGACAGAAATTCAATAATCTAACCAATCTTGCGAATACGCTATTCAATCAACACAGATATCAATTAGCAGTTCAATGATCAATTGTTAGATCGATCAATGATTAACCTGCTCTGATACCACTTGTTAGGATCAGTGATCTATGTTTGATTGATTAGAGAGTATAGCAGTGAATTCTAACAATGAATTAGCCGATTCACAAGAACGAAATTATTCAATGAAGAACAAAGACGGTTATAGAGAGAGAATTCTGCAATATATTTCATTCAATATTCGCTTTCGTGGTAACGAAATGTCACACTTACAATTAGGTCGACACCTCTTATATAAGAGATGTGACGTCTGCTGATGTCACTTGATAGTGACATCTAACAGATTTATTACAACTGAAACACAACTACTGAAGATGTCAAAACAGCTGACATCTCCTTACAAAAATGCTAAGTGTTATCAGTTGTTATAACTACTGAAAAACATAAAACTACTGAACTACAACGACTAAAGAACAAGCTCTTCAGTCGTTTTACAAAACTACTGAAAGTAAAAACATAAAACTACTGATATCATAACTACTGAAGAAGTACTCTTCAGCTGTTGTGACAAACTACTGAACTTCAGTACTTGATCTTCAGACTTGAACTTCAGACGTTTCATCAGCTGATGACTTCAGTAGATATCATCAGCTGATGTCTTCAGTCTTTGTCTTCAGACTTTGTACATCAGTTGTTGATCTTTAGCACTTGTAAACTCTTTAGCTGTTGTACTTCAGTACTTTGGTCTTCAACTTCAGTACTTGTGTTCTTCAGCTGCTCAGCTTCAGTACTTGTGTTCTTTAGCTGTTGAACTTCAGCACTTTAGTCTTCAGCTGTTGAAGTCTTCAGCACTTGATCTTCGGCTGTTGGAGTTTTCAGTACTTGTCAACTGCTGATGAAGCTTTCAGCAGTTGTTGTGATATCATGTGGGACTTAGAGGTTTCGTATCTTGGCTCATTGGTTCTTTTGGTCCAACAAACTCCCCCTGAACCAATGCAGCCAAAACCTCTAATTTATTTATTTTCCCACTTATGTTGGCAAAAGATTGGTCTTTTTCCTTCTTGATCAGTAGAGAAGATGACCCATATAAGCTCCGGCCTGGGAAGAAATCTCAGATATTTGTTTGGCAAGATATGAATGGGAACTTTGTTTTGGGGAACTGGACACAGAGTTGTTATCCCATTCATGAGATCTACTTCCCGTGTATGAGCCTGTAGGATTCTCTGGTGTAGGCTCTGAGAAACATGATTTGTTCTTCCATGGTCAGGTTCTCGGCTTCACCATCAAACAATCCTTCTCGCCCATACAGCTCTGAGATGTACTTGGCCTGTTTGCCATTTTTGAGCTCAATTGTTGTAATCTGTCTATATGCAAACTCATCAGGATGATTCCCTTCGAGTAACAGACTGAGCTCATTTTGTTTGAAGTTCTCAAGCCTCTTGTAGACTAACCCCTTTTTAATAATTCTGTTCTCTAGCATCTTCTGGGGTGGTTGTTTAGTCTCGTAGGCCTTCTTGAAATCTTCGACAATCTCTCAGGGTGATACTACAAGGGCCACTGTGATCTCTTCATCTACGATCCTCTTGACTTGACCCTTGTATCTCGAAGGAATGTCTTTCTTTACAATCCTGTGAGGCACCCTCGGATCAGGCCATACTCTCACCCTTTCCTTCTGATATTGAAATGTGTTGGCGAGAGTGTACAACCTCAGAGCTTCTTTCTTCATACTGATAATTAATGATGAAGCAGCATAAGTTTTGTCAATGCTTTTCAGCATTTCATCATCATGAAGCTTTTGCTGCTGCTCTTCTTCAATCTTAACTTCACAGCATCCATCTGTGAGGTGGGAGTGATGGGCATAGGGTTGGCTTTCGCCAATGTTAGAACTGCAGACAGAGGCAGCCTATCTTCTTCCACATCATCCTCTTCTTCTTCTTCTTCTAGCCTCAACAACCTTCTCTTCTTCTTCTTAGGTGCATCATCGCTGTTGGTTTAGATGGTAGGGAGTTGGTTTTGTGGGTTGAGGAAGTTGGATTTGGGCTTTGAGATTGGTTTGGAGATTTGAGGGGTAGGCTGTTTTGAGTGGGTGGAAGGAAGGTTGTTCCAGCATTTTTGTTGTGAGTTTAGCCTTTGTAAGTCTTGCCATTTCAAACCTTTTCCAGCCCCAGCCTCATCAAGGGCTTCAATGATAATCCCCTTATGGAATTGCTCAGACAGACAGTCGGGTGGCTATGCCAGAATACTGTGTCTGGTCCATGCACGATCTCCATCAAAGATCTTCCTAAGTATTTGGCAATGAACGGATCATGATCTCCAATCTCTCCTTTTCCAATGCATCATACCCAGCCATCGGGTTTGAATCTCCTCCACTTCCAACTCCTGATCTCACTATCTAATGTGGCTGTATCAAAACCTTGCTTGAAGAGTTGCTCAATGATTTTATCCATGGATCGGCTGTGTGTGTCATCTGCATCTTTTACCAGCTCTTCCAAGGATTTTTCTTCAGCAGTAGGTTGATCATCAACACTTTTCTTTCTTTTGTAGGTGATCAGTTGTTGCTTTTCTTTTTCCAACTCCTGGATTTGTTCTTGTGCCTCTCATCCTCAGATCTTTTCCTCTTCTTTTCTTTCACTGCAGTACTCTCCCCCTTTTTGGATGCATTGGAGACAGGGGTTTGTACAGCAGAAAGTGTCTTTTGCACAACATTATCAATCAGTGGTTGTAGAGTTGAGGAAATCCTCTCATCAATGGCTTTAGTAACAATTTCATTGATAATGGGCGTGATGAGAGGTATGGATTGTTGGAATACAACAACCATCTGCTCTGGGGGGGTTCTGTCCCGAGAGATAGTGCCAAAAGCAGAAGCTGGAGGCTCATTGGAGTGAGAGGGTAAAGTGTTTGGGGAACCTTCAACTGAAGGTGCCATCTGTGGGTTGGTGGAGGCAGATGGTCTTTGGTCCGTAGAAGTTTTGGCAAGCAGCTCTTTGAGTCTGCTCACCTCCTCCTCCAGGATGGTGTTTTGGGTGATTACATCGTAAAAAAAGCCCAGGTCATCATCAGTAGATACTGAATCACCTGACCTCCTGATAGGATCAGGATGAACATGCATTGAGTGTAGCTCAGTTGTAGCATGTGCCCCTTTGTCTTGGTACTGGGGACTTCCTGCCTCAGGACTATGTCCGTCATCAGCAGTTGCCTCTGGTAAGGACTTAGTAATGGTACCAACTACAACCTGATCATATGCTGACACAGGAGAGGTGGCAGCCTTACCAGAAGTTCCAATCTCCATTGCTACACTAGGAGAAGGAACATTGTAACCCCTATGCTGTGGGTTCTCAGCTGCACTTTCGTCCTCCCCCTCAATGGTAGAGGTGTTCCCAGTAGTAATTGGTATCTGGGGAGGGGGTGAGGAGTGCAATTGAGTCAGCACTTGTGCAACAAGCAATGTAGGGCTTTGGAGGGCGGTTGCATGGGGTGAAGGGATAGAAGCAGTGTGCACCTGGGGAGGAAGGTGCTCTTCAATGGCAATCTCCTCAAGTGAGGAAGATCCCAGATGTGTGGGTACCCCTTGTGTGGTGGCTGCAGGCTCCTTTTGAGAGGAATCCTGAGCGGCTATGGCTGGAAGAGTCCTTATATCCACTAAGGGTTTATTACCAGTGGATATAGCCTGCGTTTGTGTTGCAGGAGCATCCTCAGGGGACTCATTTCCCTGAGTAGCCATTTGGGTTTCTTTTTTGTGGGGGACTTTTGATTTGGTGGTGGCTGTGGGTTCCAGCTGCGTGGGTTTGCGCAGCTTGGCAGCCATTTTGAGTGAATGGTCAGAGTTGTCGGGAGTATACTTCAGGCAAAACAGCCATAGCAGGGACTCCCAGGCCAACAAGTCCCTCAGCTTGAAGCTGGTTTGTAATGATGGCCATTATGAACCGCGGATATAATATCCAACGGTTAGTAGTTAGTTTTTGAGCCATATCCTTGAGCTCTGAAAATATTTTCCGAAAAATTTAAAGACTGTTGCTCAAGAATAGAATACATTACCTGCTGCCACTTTGTAGACATTTGATCCCAAGACGAAGTCTTAGGAGCCAAACAGACATTTACCATGTGAAAGATTAGATTTCAGCGTCATGGAAATGTTTCTTTAGTATAGTGGAGGCACTAAGGTGCCCTGATATCCATGGTGGGCAAAGGATAAATCAGTTGTACCCTTTGGATGTCCAGCAGGAGAAGTGGCATCATCCAGGTGTAGAGTTTGATGAAGTATTTCGGGAGTGATGACCACTTCGTGGTTGTTGACGACCGACCGGAGAGACGCTGTGTTGTTCTCCCTCCCCAGTGGTGAGGGTGACGTTCATCCAAAACTGTTTGAGGGATTCGGCATGAAGGATTGGATTTAGAAGAAATGCCGTTTTGTATTGTGACTGGACCATAAGATCAATAGCATATCGAACTTAGCCCAGAATGGCGATTTGGTGAGGTAAGCTACATAGTTGTGTCGCGGTTTGATTTGCATGGACGCCATTTAGAAGAGAGAAGGTTTGGAGAGATGAACGTTAGGTTTGAAGAAGATGAAGCTTTGAAGGATTAGGTCAGGGATATTTATAGGGTAGAGTTAAAAAGACTGAAGGATTGGTGTTAGTCATCAGTAGTTTTAAACGACTGTTGACATGGTATTACCCTTTCAGACGTTGAAACAGCTGAAGTCGTGGTTTTAGGCATCAGTAGTTAGAAAACTACTGAAAGCCATGGTTTTGACTTCAGATGATGAAACAACTGAGGACTTGGTGTTTGTCATCAGTAGTTGTGAAACTACTGAAGACAGTGGTTTTGTCATCAGTTGTTGTAAACAGCTGAAGACTGGTGGTATTAGTCATCAGTAGTTATAAAACTACTGAAGACATAGTTTTGCTTCAGTTGTTTAAAATGAAACAGCAGTTGTAGAAACAACTGAAGATAAAATTCTCTTCAGTAGTTTTCGTCAATTCATAGCCTTTCAGCTGTTTCATACTGTCCTCAACACTTACTCATCAGACTTTGCGTCTGCTTTTCAGGTGTTTCATAGGACGTCAGTACTTATCTGTTTGTACTGATTTCAGTAGTTGTACTACATCAGTATTGTAACTACATCAGTAGTTGTAACTACATCAGTAGTTTGGAACAGATAAAGTACTTCAGTACTTGTGAGGCATTTAGCTGTCAGTAGTTATAAAAACTACTGAAGGTGAAAGGACTCATCAGTACTTATATGTGACATGGTTATTATGATCACCAGTAATTATTACTGAAATCATCAGTAGTTGTCACTTATTCTAGCTGCAGCATACCAAGCCTTAACACAAGGTTTTGGAAAGTAGAACTATCCAAAGGCTTAGTAAAAATATCTGCAAGCTCATCAGCACTAGGCACAAACTTAGGATCAATCAGACCTTTTTCAAAGCAATCCCGAATAAAATGATGTCTGATCTCTATATGTTTGGTCCTAGAGTGCTAGACTGGATTTTTGACAATACACAGAGCTGAAGCACTATCCATTAATAATGGAGTCTTAGTCTCTGTAATGCCATAATCTAGAAGTTGGTTCTGAAGCCAGTACCTGAGAAGTACAACTTGCAGCAGCAATGTACTCGGCCTCAGCAGTTGATGTAGCAACAGATTTTGTTTCTTTCTTACTCTGCCAAGAAATCAAACAGTTTCCTAGGAATTGACAACCACCAGAAGTTGACTTTCTAGTTAACTTGCACCCTGCATAGTCACTATCTGAAAAAGCAACTAATTTGCAAGAGTGTCCAGTGGAATACCATAAACCCAGAGATTGTGTACCTTGCAAATATCTAAAGATTCTCTTGACTGCAATCAAATGAGACTCTTTAGGAGCAGCCTGAAATCTAGCACAAACACATGTAGCAAACATAATATCTGGTCTAGAAGCTGTTAAATACATCAAGGACCCAATCATACATCTGTAAAGTGTTTCATCAACAGCTTTACCTTTCTGATAGCATCCAGTTGTGTGGTGTTGCACATGGGAGTAGAACAGGGCTTACAGTTTTGTAAATCAAACTTATTCAAAAGATCATTTGTATATTTTGACTGATGAATAAAGGTTCCATCACCATTTGTTTAATTTGCAAGCCTAGAAAGAACTATAATTCTCCCATTGCACTCATTTCAAACCTCTTTTTCAT